>CADDXX010000089.1:400288-457835 GCA_902810485.1 Alauda arvensis | reverse complement strand
GGAAAGGAAAGGAAAGGAAAGGAAAGGAAAGGAAAGGAAAGGAAAGGAAAGGAAAGGAAAGGAAAGGAAAGGAAAGGAAAGGAAAGGAAAGGAAAACCCTTGCCACAATTTGTCAGCAGACAATTTTTCATTCTTAATCTGCTAGGAGGAACTTAAAGGCAGACTTGACTTATTCTTCACCAACTTTCTTCCAATTGAGCAAAACCCCAACAAGTGCCTCATACATGAGAATTTAGACAAAAATTAGAGAAATTKAAATTAAGTTGTCAAACAAGCAAACATACATAAAACCAAAAAWCAACCCAGGACCAAAAGCAAGAACAACAGAGAAAACAAAACAAAAAACCAAGACCAAACCCATATCAACAGAGAAGGCAGGAAACTATTGTCTCATTATATGATTCATAATAGGCAATGCAGTGGACAGAGAGACGACTACTTCAGACAGTATGAAATATTGAAGAAGGGTACCTGGAATACTTTTCATTTTAGTGTTGGTTACATAAATAGAAATAGACGTGGAAAATTGACATCTCAATGAAGTTTAATTCAAYACTTTACATTTGTAGATGACATTACATGTTTATGGACAATTGTCTAGTTGCTTTCATTAAGGAGGATCAATAAGGCACATGTCTATTATTTTATGGATTTTTATGATGGCCTTTTATATGATRAACTCTGTGATAGCCTTCAAGAGTATTTGCTTTTGACTTCTGAATGCCTGGAGCTTCCTTCTCAAAGAACACTTTCAACCACAAACAACCCCTTTTACTCTTGTTGGAATTGGATTATTCTGAAAAAAATAGCTTTTATAGGGGTAGAGGGATCAAATTACATAAATTCTGTTTCTGTAGCCAAACTGATTTCCAAGAAAACAAAATGAGGAGGAAATTCTGAATTCTGGGCATGTTTGCATCATGTTTCCATTCTGGGTATCTTCTSCATCAGCAATTCTGACATAGCCCTGAAAGCAGGCCACAATCCAAGACTGTTTCACATTGCAAGAATGGGGCGTACCTGCATTTCTACAGASAGTCATAATCCACTTTACTTACTGGTTCCATAATTCTTGTGTTCTGTCTGTGGTTCATTTCAGCCTGAAATGTGCCTAGGGCTGTACTTGTAGCCTGGTGCTACAAGGCTCACCATCCYTGAGGGTGAGACACAGGTAACTCAGTCCCCTCACAGATCTGAGAAATTTCTCTCCCCTTCATAGTACACATTGATGTTTTAAAACTTTTTGTTTTCCCCTCTCTGTGCTAATGCCAGCGCAAATGCTAAGGGGCACATCCCTCATRCACATCAAAACTATGACTTTCTGTGCCTGATTTTTTTTCTCTGCTAAGGAGATCATCACATAAAATAAACACACAGTGCCTACCCAGTAGTCCTGGATCATCCARAGCCCATCCCAACCAAAAAGCATTAGATCTGCCACAGCAAACTGAGAGTGCTAAGCATTCTCCAGTCATTCTCAACAGGCTAAGCTAGAGATGTCTAGTATCTACGCTGCATCCCACCATGTTTTAGAAAGGAGAAAACAGAAATTTCCTGATGCTGATCTCACCTCCATTAAGAAAGCAGTTATTTTCTATTAATGCTGAAGCTGTCTGTGGGATTCATTGTATAGAGGATCATCATAAGAGCCCTGTGTTTATGGACCTGACTTAAACCAGGGTTCAGGATAATTTTGAGTGATAGAGTCTTCTTAAATGAAGAAAGAGAAATCGTACTAGTACAAATAAAACTTTTTTCTGTTACTCCAGACTTACAAAATAGGATGCATTGGGAAATGATCATTGTGCTTACAGATGCAAATCTGTAAGGATGTTTGATCATCCTTGAGTGATAGCACCCTATCCTGCTGCCTGGCCAAGATTTCAAAGAAAGTATGAAGGAATGAAACAGAATTTTAATGTTTCCTGTGATATAAGGAAAAAAAAAAACCCAAAAAACTGTGATTAGTATATTTAATTAATGGACATTTGTAATCCATTCTTGCAATACCACAGGAAAAGACATCTCAAGGTCCTTCCATCTTCAATGCATTGTATTAATTTGCATAACATTTGCTTATTGTACTGGATAATACAGTTTTTCCTAAAGCTGGACCCCAGCCTCTTCAGAAAGGTGCTGAAACTTTTTTATTTCCCTCAATTGATTAGGACAAAAATGAGAAAAAATTTTTATTATGATTACATGTGTCTCTTGTCAACATGTACTTGGATTATGGTACAGCACCTTGATCTCAGACAGCATCAGGAGTGGGTAGGTCCACAAGAGAAGGTGGGGCTGACAGCAAAACCACTGAGGAAAGGTGCAGGTTCAGCCATAGCCCASTGATCACCAGACAGCTTGCAGTGATATGACAGGTCTGAGATCAAGCTGGGAAGTCAAGTCAGCAAAGCAAGGTCAGGACTGGCATGGTGCAAGGCCAAGCACATCATAGCAACAGGATAGCACAGACATAAACCTAGGGCAGGGGCCTGGGCTTCAGCACATCCCCTGAGACAACAGGCGTACTGTGTACTTGGAGGTCCTTTTCACACCTTCTSTCTTATGGCATAGGTGTTTTCACARCCTCAAAAAGACACACACTTCTGGCAGAACAGAAGTGACCTTGAGCACAGGAAGCCAAGCCCTGTGGGAAGTGGTGGGACGAAAAAGGTCACAGAGGAGGTTTGTAGAAAGAGATAAATTATAAGTTCATCAGAATAATCAGAGCCTGTTGGTGAAATTAGGGCTCTGACACTTTTAAAGAAAATACAACTTCTAGAAGTGTCATTTCTAATTGACAGTCACTTTAGCTTTGGTTTTTTTAATTGTTTATATGTAATTTACTACAGTATTAGCACATATCTTCTTCGGTCCACAAAATTTCTATTTAACTCAACAGGAGTTGCTTGCAGGGGTCAGTGATTAAAAAAAATATGTTTCTTTCACAACTGTAAAATGTGCAATATAGAGCCTAATCTACCTTCCTGGAGGTGATGTGGCTTGTCAACTCTAAATAACTTCACAGAGAGAACTGTACCTCACAGGAGGTCATTGTGTAAGAAAATTAGGCATTTGATCACTGACCTACTTCATGATTCAGTTTCACAAGACTCTCTGGTGGAAAGAACTTTGTTAATATTGTTTGATGTYAGTCCCTTTTACAAATCTCACTGTTTTTCAATATGATGAATACAATGCTTAACAAGGGAACATTTCCACGGAAAATCAATTTTCTGCAATATTATTGTGTTCCTGTATAGAACAATAAAAAACTGAAAAAAAAGTTTCTTATTATCATTGATTTGACTATGGTATGCTTTATAGCTTGGATTTCTCAGTGTGTCAACTAATTAACTTCACAAATTACTAGGAAAATTCAACTGTTTCCAATTGATTGTTATGAACGTGTAAAATAGTTTCTGCATCATCTAAAAATGAAATATGACCTTTTAAATGTTTCATCTTCCCTTTTTTGTGAGTCATGATACTCTGGTTTATGTTCCATATTGTATTCCTGTTGAAATACTTTTGAGACACTTAAGATAAGCCCAGTGCTTAAAAACATGTTCAATTTGATTGTAAAGTATGTATTCAGATTATAAAAAGTGTTTCATATAAGTGTAGAGATTAAGTCTCTTAAATGGCAAATGGGGAGCCTGTCTACCCCAGAGATTAGGCTGTTTCACTTTTTCTGTTCTGAGCCAGAATGCCACAGTAATTTCAATTCCTAAAGTAGGCAGTTTAAATACACCCCTGAGTCARTTGCACAAAGCCAACACTTCAAAGTCAGGGTAAGTGGCTGTACAAACGTTTCCTTCCTCCTCTACCCAGCACACACACACAAAAACCCGTGTACGACCTTGAACACACACACTGCGGACCTGCTCCAAAGCMATCAAAGACAGCTGAAGCTCTTCTGCTTACTTCAGCTGGTTTTGGATCTTACATTTGCATTTGTAAAACAGCTCTGCTCAGTTCTGAAATCTAGTAAGTCACATCTGTGCAAATCCTGAGACAAGCATACAACAATTAAAAAAAAAAAAGATACAGCTTTCTAAGCCATAAGGATAAACTGCCAAGTTTTACCTTGTCCAGTTCCMAAGTTTGTGCTCAAAGGTACCAACTACAGCACAGTCCTGTTACAGTCATTGGTAGTGGAAGACACTTCAGCACTTTCAGGAGTGCAGCTCGCTCTCTTTAGAAGAAATCACTGGCTCGTAGCACTGAAGGAGGTTACTCAAGAAATCTCTTACCTTTGCCTCTGACCCATTCCCAGTAGACTGCTCAGTAGGCTTAAAAACTTGAGATGATGGCAATTCCAAGCTTCCCAAGGTAGTATGGTCAAGGCTTCATTGTGTCTACAKCTGGGAAGTTTTCCTTAGGAACTCCTGCTTCAGTTTAAGCACTTTTTACAAGTCTCTGGTAGAAAAGAGCAGGACAGTACTTCTCTTYCTGGCAACCTCTTATACATGAGAAAACTGTTTCATGTTTCCTCTCAGGTTTTTTTTTTTCTCAATTGAATGTGCCAGTTGTTATAGTTTTTCTCATTGGTCATGTTTTCTGGATCTTTTATCTTCTGTGCTCTCTCCAGTTGTTTTGCCTTTTTATCAAGCATTGTGTGTTAAATTGGACATTGCCCTGATGCTTGGTTCCAGTAGAGGACTAAACTATCAAAATAGTCTCTAGATAAATATATATTTCTGTTTTCATGAGACTTGCAAAGGAAGGGGAATATTTATATCTCACATTTCTTGGGACATTAGGCAAAATAGGAGGCAGTAAGTCCAAACATCAGACCACAAAGTTTGTCAGCAACATATAACCAAATGCTGGGTATTGACCTAGGTCTACTTGGACATCATGGGATTTCAGTAATCCAGTTCATGCTGCTGTTTGCTTGTCTTTCAGTAGTTAATTTTATGCATATCCTCCAACCATCCTATCTGTTGGATGCTGTATTTTGCACATCTTTTAGTCAGATAAGTTTGAAATCTGTGTAGTTTGCTGTTTTTCATGTTAGTCTTGAATAAAATACCTACTACCTTGTGACACAGAAGAGAAGTGGGAAGAAATAGATCTTTTCTTAGCTCTAAATTTGTTAAATATGTTAGAGGAAATGAGTGCAAAAATGATGTGGCTTTCATATGTTGCAGAGTTGACTCATAAGCTGAAAAAAAGTGGTTGAGAAATATGATCAAACAATGTTTTAGTGACCTATTAAACTGATGAGATTCCAAAGAGGAACTGTGGAGATGAAATATTAGCTGGAAAGAGAAGCAATTGTGGTTGATAGTGAATACAAAATGAAATATCATATGTTGCTGTAACTTCATAGCTAGAGTCATAAATATATACTCATTCTGTTTGCCTGTGCATGAGCTTTCCACACAATTCCCTTGGGAGTTAGTGAAAAATTTGCTTTTCCAAAATAAAGCTGTGGTATTTTTATATACTGTCTTTTTTTTAAGCAGCAACCTCCTTTCATTTACCCCAAAGAAAAAATGAACAGTTAAAATGATTATTCTAGTTCTCTGTGTATAATGCATGGTATGCATTTGTGAAAGGACCCAAAGCTGGTAAAACGAAAAATGTAGGAGTMACACGATAGCTGGAGGCCTTTTCCCTTCATTAATATGATGACTTACTTGTCACAGAAAGCAGTGCTTACAGCACATGCATTTATGGCTATGTTTGATATGTTGCCTCACGGACACAAAAGCAACATACCCAGAAAGACCTTCACAAAACCCAAGTGTGACCTTTGCAGGTTCTGGCAGCAATATAACAGAAAATCTTTACACATGAGCACAGATAAAGAAGCAGACTGTGTGCTGACTACACTAGAACATACTCAGATAAAWTCTTATATAAATCCTATGAAACAACCCACAGAATCAGCAAACAATCATGTTGCTGCTGTCATTTGCATTTCAGCTTTCAAAAACAGCGTTCCACTGTATAAATGGTAACATTAGAACCAGATTCTTCATGGACTTCAATATGTAATGATGGAACTATCTACATGTATAACATTTCATAGACAACACTGTTGTCTATGCAATGTTATRCATGTAGATATTTCCATCTCAGATTCTCAGTTATATGAATGGTGATGTGCCCTGTATATCAAGGTTTCCTTTCTTAGTTCAGGGAAACAAAAATACTATGTAAACAATTAAAGTTCAAGACAAAAACAAGGTTTAATGGCAGACTATTTTTGAAGCRTTCATGAAATCTAATGTTGCAGCTTGTTTTTCAGTCTTTAGATTTATCTCTAAAAAGTAATGTTTACAAAGTGGATTAAAAGACTACATCAATTTAAATCAGAAATTGAGCGTTTTCAGGAAATATTTCAGGAAAATACTTACAAACACACCTGTTTTCCATGATTTGGGAGAAAATAATTTTCACATAATTTTGCTATTTTTTCTAATTAACTTCTAATGCTATTACAAKCATAAATTTGTGTTAACCAATAATTTAATACGTATTCATTTGTCAAAATCTCTTAAATATTTATTTCTCATATCCAAGACCATTTTCCCTCATGTTCTTTTCCCATTCCTCACTTTTGCCATCATCYTTCATATACACCACATTTATTTCAGGTTTGAGCAAGACTTATATTAACATCATGAAGGTAGTGCTGGATTTGTCCTTCGTCGTGAAGCAGAAGTTCACATACATGACTGTTAAATGRGGATATTTGAAAACCTGTTAATTTGCTGGGGGAGGTACATAAACATGCTGAACACAGAAATCATAAAGATGTTTTAGGAAAGTTTACAGAACTTTTAATTAAAGTGCCATCTGCTATGTACAGACATAAAAGAATTTCTTGGACAGAATATGCACAGAGGCATTATGCAGAAAGCTTTGCGTCTTCCTGACACCCATCTCAAGTAGTGCAGTGTTTCTTTTCCTCATAGCTGCTCCAAGCCATGGTTTTTCTTGAGTTGTATTGCCATCCTTGAATCCCTAGCTATACTCTGTMAATAACTCCTCCCTTTCATACCACAGTTCTCACTTAACACTATGAGTAGCACAAGGGCAGCTGCATCAATAATATTTTTTCCTCAGATGTGTTTTAATAGGTACTTCTGTGGAACTCTCTCTACTTAAACCAYGTCATGTTTCATGTCAGCAGTGAAATTTTACATGAGTTTCACRTGGTTTCACTCATGGAAGAGCTACAGTATCTAGGTAGAAAGAAGAGCAGCATGATCTCTCTTGCCATCTACTGACTTCTGCCAGGACTTGTACCAGCATTTCTCCCACTAAATGTACATTTCCCAATAACATTGGACAGTAATGACTGACAATTAAGTGGGACAATGTTAGCATGAACTTTGCTTAACAAAGAAACGTTTTTTRCAATTACTAGCAAATATTGAATTGCCTATTGATATCATCAACAAATAAATAAGGTGGGGTATCTTTTCCTGGATGTTCACCACAAGTCATACTAATAATATTGTATAGGTACTCAGCACTTGAAGTGACTTCTCTTAGGAAYCGAAGCATTTGAGAAACATCAAGACAAATAGTTCTAGACCATGGAAATTACAAGGTTGGAATGTATTATCAGTCATTTTTCTTTTAGAAATTGGAGAGGGGGAGCTGATAAGGTAGATGAATTATGTTACATGTACAGAGGGGCCTTTAAAACATGTTTTGATAGAGAGGCATGTTTCTGTGATTTTCCCTATTATATGCAATCAAGTTGGAATTGATTGCTAATTCTGCAAATTGTTGCAAAAGCTATTAAATTAACATAAATCTGTTTACAGTATTTGCTGCAATCTGGGTTTAATAATGAATAATAATTTATATTATTAATAGAAATTATAGTGATACTATGAAGATAATTCTTTGGAATTTATATTTTTTAAAGGTCATGAGGATTACAATTCAAGAACAATCTGCTCTGATTATCAAGTGCAATGGCATAGTATTTTGCCATCTAGAATATGTGACCGCTGAYCCTTACTTTTGAATTTTAATTCATAAGTATTATGTGATTCTGAGGTGGAAATAGCTGTAATTTCACATGAAACTTGAGCATATTAATACCTTTGACTGTGTGAGAAAATCTGATTAAATCACTGGTATATGAAATTATAGACATATTTAAATATTGTGCTGATCCATGGTCTTAGAGAAGCAATGGATATAGCATTTTTGAATTATATTTCYTACACTAAAGATCTGAATTTTACTCACAGAAAGTTATTCCAGAGTTAAAAYTGACAAAAGGAAAAGCAGCCTGGACTTTGAGGACAGTAAGTTCAGTAGAAGTAGAATTAATTATGTTTAAAATCTATGAATTTTKATTTTTTTTAAATAGTCAACTGAATTAAAAACTGTAAATTTGTGAAGCATAGAAAAATGGACCTGTCAGATATTTGACATTTTAAAGTGATTGAATTAATATTTTTCTGAAGAATTTTTTAAAAATCTCATCAAGAACTACTAGTACTAGTATTCTTAGAATTCTTTTACGGGAACCTGCAGGAAATTACAGTTTGCATTGTACTACATATTAGTATTAATTAAGATATCATTGAAAATGAAGGATGGTTTAATTCAACTAATTCTGCAATCATTTTAATTAGTTTTAATGTTAGATGGCCTGAAAGATAAAAAGATATTAGACATTAAAACACAAGAAGGTTACAGCTGAGATAAGTTTTTCTGTATTTCTGACCTTGAGTGAGTATTTCATTYCCCCATTTTTCCAAAAGTGCTAACATATTTGCATGAGTTTCTATCATATAACCTTTAGAAGAACTTTAAAGCATTTACTAGTGCTATTTTCATATGCACCCACCTGTAAAACTAGGTATCATACTTATTGAAAGAACAGGGCAAGAAAGAGCAATAAAAATTTTCAGAGATACAAATGGTTTTCTGTTCCTATAAAATAACTCCTCTGTACATTTTTTTAAAAATGTCATGACTTCAAAGTTTGATAGCTGACAGGCCTGCAGGGTTAGAAGCAAGGTCTGTGAGTCCAATTGCAAAGATGAGGATTTTTCTCTTTACAAGTTAGTGCTTCTAGCCCTGCAGGACTAGTAGGCATTGGACTTAAAAGCAGTGACATTTTTAAATACAGAGTAGATGTTACTGGCTTGGGATTAAAACTTGACCATTCTAAGGGTCAGAAGCTATAATTTTATAGAGAAAAAGGCAACACTGTGAAGAAAAGCAGCAAATACTTTTATAAGTGCTTAACAGTTAAGCTCGTGCACAGAATAAAAAGTGTGAAGCCATTGATAGTGCAAATTTTAAAGTAGACCTTATGAAGTATATTGAAATCAGATGAAATACAATAACAAATATCTGTACTGCAGCATCTATTATACATACATACATACATACATATATATATATATATATATATATACAAATACATAGCTCAATAGAGTACTGTAATACATTTCAGGATGTGAGTGTATTTGTAAAATCCCAAGTCTACTCTGTAAATTTAAGGATATAAGATATTCTCTCTCATAGGAGATAAAACATTAATTCAAAGCAATAAAGATTAAATTCTGTTCAATGTCCACTTATGTGGTGCCAAGAAATTAAATGTGTAAGTTTAGGATGTCATAGCACCTCAACTTCATATTGAGACAGAGCTAAGATACTGCTGTCTCAGCACTATGTTTTGGTTTTAATATGCCTATAGAGTCATAGAATCATAGCATTAGTAAGGTTGGAAAAGACCTCTAAAGTCATCAAATTCAATTATCAAGCCATCACTGCCAAGTYCACCACTATGCCATGTCCCTAAATGCCGCATCTACAAGTCTTTTAAATAACTCCAGGAAGGCTTAGTCCATCACTTCATTGGGCATCCTATTGCATTGCTTGACTAGCCTAATCTTTCCTAATGTCAAATCTGAACCTCCCCTGGTGCAACTTCAAGCCATTTCCTCTTGTCCTGTCACTTCTTACTTGGGAAAAGAAACTGACTCCCACTTCACTGTACCCTCCTTTCAAGGTCAGAACTGTAGAGAGCAGCTCCTTTTTCCAGGMTAAACAACTGCAGCTTCCTCAGCCACTCATCACAGGACTTGTGCTCCAGACCCTTCACCAGCTTTGTTGTCCTTCTCCAGACTCACTCCATCACCTCAATTCCCTTTTGGTAGTGAAGGGCCTGGAACTGGACACAGGATTTGAGGTCTGGCCTCACCAGTACAATCAATTGTCCCGCCAAGTACAGGGGGACAATCACTTCTTTGGTCCTGCTGGCCACACCATTGCTGATACAGGCCAGGATACCATTGGCTTTCTTGGCCATCCGGGCACTCTGCTGGCTCATGTTCAGCCACTCTTGAGCAGGAGCCCCAGGTCCCTTTCTGCTGAGCAGCTTTCCAGCCGCTCTGCCCCAAGCTTGAAGCACTTCATGTAATTGTTGTATCTGAAGTGCAAGATCTGGAACTTTGCCTTGTTGAACCTGATGCTGTGATTCTCAGCCCACTGATTGAATCTTTCAAGATCTCTCTGTGCAACCTTCACACCCTCCAGCAGATCAACACTCCCACCCAAACTGGTGTCCTCTGTGAACTAATTGAGTTCAATTACCCCATCCAGAACATTGATGAAGATTTTAAATAGAACCAGCTCCAATACTGAGACCTGAGAAACTCCAGTAGTGGCCATCTGCAAACTGGATTTGACTCCACTGACCACCACTCTCTGGCCCCAGCCATCCAGTTTTTATGAACAGTCCATCCATCCAAGCCATAAGTAGTTAATTTCTTCAAGACAATCCCATGGTCAAAGGCTTTACTAATGTCCAGGAAAACTACATCTGTAGCCTTTCCCTTTTCCACTAGGCAGGTCACCTGGTTGCAAATGATCAGGTTGGTGAGGCAGGACCTGACTTTTCCTAAAGCCACATTGGCTGGGCCTCATCCCCTGGTTACCCTGTACCTGCTGTGTGATGACCCTCAGGATGATCTGCTCCATGACCTTCCCCCGCATCAAGGCCATGCTAACAGGCCTGTAATTCTCTGTATCTTCCCTCTGGTCCACCTTGTAGCTGGAAGACACATTCGCTAACTTCCAGTCAGTTGACACTGCCAGGTTAGCCAGGAATGCTGGTAAATAATTGTATATTGGTAAACACTTTTACCAGCTCCCTCAGGGCCCTTTAGTGGATTCTGTCTGTTACTGATGTGTTTTTAATTGTCTTTCACCACAGTAGCCAGATTAAGTTCTATTTGAGCTTTGGCCCTTCTAATTTTCTCCTTRTATAACCTCATGGCATCCTTGTAGTTTTCCTGAGTTGTCCATCCGTTCTTTCAAAGGTGATACACTCCCTTTTTTATCCTGACTTCCAGCCAAAGCTCTCTGTTCAAACAGAGCAGTCTTTTCTGCTAGTTTGTCCTTTGGCATATCGTAGTGGCCTGCTCCTGCGTCTTTAAGATATCCTTCTTGTGGAATGTCTGGTCTTCCTGCACTCCTTTTTCCTTCAGGACTTTGGTGACACTTCCAAGCTAGATGAACCATCGTCCTTGCTGTTGTTCAGTTCCACTTGCAAAGCCTYACACTATTAGGCCAGGTCACCTGAAAAGTCACAGAGAAAATGTGCCTGCTATTCTAGGCAGGAACTTGGACCATTGCTCCCTATCTCTTAAGTAACTGTGTTCAGCCAGGGTGAAAGTGGACAGGGAATCCTACATGTAGTGCATCCTGTCTGCCTGTCAGGCCTGTCACAGGGAAAGTAGGGTGACATTCTAGTGGTGTCTCTCTCTCTCTCACTCCCTTTTAATTCTGTCAGTAATCAAAGGAGTTCCTCTACCTCCCAAGGGGTGTTCTACCTCCTCCCTTCTGCATGTCAGACTCCTGAGTGTCAGCATGTTTCCCTGAAGCACCATGGGCAGCTGCATCAGTCATGCTGGGTGCAGAGCTTTGAGAGGCTGTAGCTTTCTGCCAGGTGGAYGCCACTTCATCCTGGTTGAGCTTGCAGGGCTTGTGTGCCCCTTCTGCATACCCTGAACCAACTGCCGTGCCATTCCCTGACTGATAGCACTCCCTGAGAGATTCTTTCAAGGGGGGATGGGAAGTGGGCTTGGTCACTGTTGCTTCTAGCCCTGCCCAAGTCTTGTCAGCCCACCCCCACGCAGGCTGTGGGCTCCTGGCAGCTCTCTTAAGTCCCGTGATATTCCCCTGGTTTGGGAAACCCCATTGTGCACTGCCCCAGAGAGCACCACTGCCATTTGTGCCAGCAGTGGAGATGCTCACTTMCATGCAGTGTGAAACAAGCAGCAAACTGAAATGCAATTCATTTGAAAGCAAATCCTTTGAAACAGKAATAATAATTTAAGCATAAGCTGGGCTGAACAGGCAAAAGATTAATCTAGCCCCAGCATCCTGTCTGCTACAAAGCCTGTTAACAAATACCTAGAAGACTACTTAATAGCAAGGTACTTATTTAATAGCTATTCCCCTGGTATACATCTTAAATTCCAGCAGGTTTGGGATGTACAGTCAGATTTTTTATCTTTGTRTGCTGTAGCCTTAAAAGATTTTTTTTATCTGTGAGTTTATCTAATCGGTCTTTCAGTTCACATAATCTTTTGTCATTTATAACCTCCTGTGGTGACAATTTCCATCATTTAACTATGCCCTGTGAGAAAAAAAAAAGTGCCTCCTTTTGTTTATTTTAAATATACAACCTAATAACTTCATTTAATACCTTTACATCATATATTACAAGGAATAACAATAATTTCTGGTTCACTTTGACCATGGCACTCTCACAAACATTATCACATCTCGCTCAACCACCTCTTACCCAGACTGGTGGGACTTACCTTATAGAAGCTGTCCCATGTTCTCCAGAGATCCCTCTAATTCCACTAGATCTGTTAGAGTAAGGAAGAGATCAGAACTGCGTACTGCATTCAAAATGTGGGCATACCACTTTTTTAGAGCAGCGTAGTCATATTTTCTGTTTTGCTATTTCCRAACCCCTGCTGAAAACTAATATAACTGAAGAACACATCATGCACTTGACATGCTTCAGCATCTTTGAATTAAAATACACGCATGAGTTTTCTCCAATGCGTAGTCAATAGAAAGTTGCTTATATGTAATTTTAGGTATCATTTAGCTGTCTGAGAGATCAAAATATAGTACCAGGTTCTGATGTGAGTTGTACTGAGGATATTCCATTGAAGTTGACAGGTCCAATCAATATACAGCATGCACTGACATGAGGTGGATTCATGACATTCCCTGAATACTATACATGCACAACAATAATTGCAACTTCCCTCATTATGTAATTTCTAGGAGACATATTCTAGCTAATAAATTTCATGTACTGTGTAGTCTGTGTATAATTCAGATGTAATCTGAATGTAGTGTGGTGTAATACAAATTAATTGTATTCTTTATTTATTGCACTTTTAAAACATCAAGTAGCGTGAGAACATAACAATGTAAATTACTTCAAAATGTAAGAAGGCTCTGAAACAGTTTCTCTGTGCAATACTATGTCTGCCTGAAGGGAAAGCATTTCAGATTTAGAGTATTCAGCTAAATCATGCCACAGCAGTGTGACACACCACAGACAGACATCATGAGAAATGCCTTTCATGCCAATGAAATGCTGCAGCTTTTTGAAGAGCAAAAAGCTGCAGCATTAACTGAATAACTCTACTGTATATGCTTTAGATACATATATATTCAATATTCTAAGTGATACAGTTTTAAAAAGATTAAAAGTGCTGCAAGCATCTCTACCTCTGTGTGGAGATAGAAGGAAAAAAGTATAGCACTTATTTGGTTGTATTTCTTTTGAAATTAGAAGTAATTTACCTTCATATTTTGGTTTTGGCCTTCTGTCCTAAGGCTGATCTCTGCCTTATGTTGAGATTCAGTATGATACTGTCTCTGTTTCAAGGCTTTCAGACAAAAGCTACATAATCATTAGTGTACTAACACTGATTATTGTAGGACACTTTTTTCCATCCTTTTCTACCACATACGAAGGCTGAAGACTTYACCAGCCTTGGCAATGGACAGAACACAACGCCATTGTTACAACTCTTGTACCTGCAGAGTATTGGTGCTGTTTCCCATCAGGAAGACACACACAAACAAAAAATTTCTGAGGAGATTAAAGTGGATAGGCTAGTAATCGTTACTCATTTGTTCAGACAGGCACTTTTTTGGCACCTAGTTAAGGCACATACTCCCCCAACACCTCCTCTATACCCTTTTTTTAGACTGTGAAAAAAAATAACTTGTCCAATCTCTTCAACAATTTATTCAGTTTTTAATGCCAGCAGTCACATTTGTCTAAACATTCTAGCTGGCATGTGACTAGCTGAAATGGATTTACCATAGGAATAAGATTACTTAAATCCTGTATTGTTCAGTGCAGAAAATTTTTGATACTTCCAGAAATATTGTTATTACAAATGCAAATTATCTGTTGCATTGTGAATGCATCRAATACATTGTACATGTGCAGATTAAATTTGAAGCACATCCACAGAATCCACTTGTGGGCCTTGAGGACCACAGTGACCTCCTCTGCAGCACATGCCCTTTAGTGGCCACAATCCCTAGTACATAAAGCTTGCTTTTCAGATGTGACACAGTGCAGATCATCACTCTTTCCCCAGYGTCTGCTTTCATGTTTTGTGAACTGTGATGCATGTATCCTTCTTCCACGCACTCCTAGCCAAAACCTCATTAAAACACTTCAGGTGTTTTCTCCAGAAATTATCATCATCAGCTGGCTTCGTTTTAGGCAATGCTACCATTACACAGGTGTGAAGAGGTATTAAAAACAAATTGATTAGCTGTAATTTACCTTTCTGGGCCATTGGTTGGTAAATACAAACACTCAGGAAAATTCAGATGAGCAGTACATCACATGGCTGGAGTCCAAGGAGGCTACATTCAAACCACTTTGAGTTTGGAAGCTGAGCAGACACATTAATAAGTCCCAAGGTAATAAACCTGACTGAAAGGCAAGAACCTCAGTGCTAAGACTAACTTGGAAAAGGCTAAAAAAAAATGCACTAAGGAGGTGTGTATTGTCTTTTCTTTTTCTKTTAACAAGAGAGCCTCCATTTCTTAAATCTGTACTTGACTTTGTTTGGCTCTAACCATAGTGATTGACCCACATCTTAAAATAGAAATGAAAATTGTTAAGACAGAAAAGATGCATTACTTTATAGTGATATAGAAGTTAGCTCTGCGAATCTATAGTTATAGATTGCCCTGTTTCAATTAAGTTTCAGTTATTTTATAGAATAGGGAGACACCCACCACTTAATCCTTAATGGGCTTTGCCAGACCTCTTCTCCAGCCATTGCACAACTCTGGAGGATCTTAAATCCAGAGGTTATTTTGAGTTTTATGTTAAGCTGTTTTGGCCACCAAGTCTTTCTTCTCACATGCTCAGATGAACCTTAGAATCAGCTCCTATTAAGGTACTTAAGCGTGTTATCTCTGTCAGTCTTGACTGTGGCCTTTACTTAGCAGTGAATTGGGTGATGCATAAAACACTGACAGCACATGAATGAAGCCCTGTACTGTAGGTTTTTTATTTGATAGTTCAGTGGTTCGAAAGCTCACCCGAGATGGGAGAGACCCAAGGTGGGCCACTCATTATTGCAAGGTACAGAACCTTTTTGAGAGGAATCTCTGTGCTGTAAGAAGAAATCTCCATGCTGTAAGAATGAAATCTTTAGGCTGTAGGACATTTTGGRGCAGGAGGCTACTCCAATTCCCTCTATTCAGCAGTAATCATATTCTTTCCTATTGTAACTCAATATTATCTGAAAGAGAAAGACTACTCTGTTTTACATTCTGTAGTTAAAGTTTTCACTGAAGAGAAAATACTTGATGTAAAGCATCCGTCCCTACAACCCCTTGTCACCTCAAACTGGCTTATTATTACGTGTCTAATTTCAGTCAAGAGCCAATAGCAAGCTATATGTCTTTTTCCTACTGAGGTATTTGTATCCAATATGTTTTTAATGTGCAGTCTGATAACCAGTAAAAGATTTGGTGCAGATTCAGTCAGGATGTGTGCTGACTCACCAAAGAGAGAATAGGGAGATAAAGATTACTCYTATTGAAGCAGTTGTTAATTGGCCAGTCAGGTACAACAGATAACATCTGATCTRAAAAAGAGACATCTCTAAGGAAGAAAATGAATGCTTATTTTAATTAAAAGGGGTGGTCAGATAATCTCCCAAATAAGAAAGAAATCAATGCATTTGAAGAAAAACAGATTAGATCTGTTTAGGCTTCTGGGAAGGACTTACAGAAAAAGGATTGGTTATAAAAAGCAWGTGTCTTACACAAGAAAAAGGACATAACCTGAGGCCTAACATACAGAGAAAATAGAACTCTTTGTAAACTGATTTCTTAAGAAATCTTGCAGACTAACAGCTGGATAAAAGGGGAGACATGATCTCCATGTCAGTAGGGSAAATGTCAGTTTTATTTCTTTTTTTTCTTATAAACATTTGTAACTGTGTCCTATTTTTTGATTGGTCGTTTAATCTCAATCTGTCTTGAGTTTATTTTTGAAGTGTTAGGAGACATCAAAAGGTCTTAAATTATTGCCTTTGTACATTTTAAAGAACTAAGTAATCTCCAATTGCCATAGCCCACAGCATGTTCTTYTGAGAACCCATGGGTAACAGYTGTAGGATACACAGTAGGATTGTGTAAGAGCAGCAGGTGGTATCACAAGATACAGGGGAGGAGATGCTCACAACTGTAAGGGTTCTTAGTCATACAGCTAATATATGAAGGAACAAATATGAAACCTGAGGATCCTCAGAGAATATGTAATACTGGCTCAATCTACAGAGTAAGTAACATTGAATGGAGCAGGAACTGGAATGCAGATGCCAAACCCTGTCTCCTTCCACTATGGCTACAAAGTCCATGCTTTGCTTTACCTTCTGGTCCTATGCATAATTCTACTYCAACAWAAAGGAGTGAGGGTACTCTTACTCCAGAAYATGCTGTAGTTTGGGGTTAGGTGGTCTACTACAAATCTTTATCTATTMAACATCCCTCAAAAACAGCATGAAATTGAACTCATATCTTCTTAGAACCATTGAGCTGCAAGATAAAAGGGAGACCCTCCACTGTCCATCTTTGAGGTGAACCTAACTCGAGATTTTTGAAAGGTAGTGTGTAAACATCTAGCTCCAAAGGAGAGCTCAGCTCTCACATGCATCACCTCAGCAATAAGCATCATTTCAGTGTCTGACCACTTAAGATATTTGTTTCTGCCATTCCTATTAAGTGTCTTGACTTTTTTTCCTACATTTATAGTCRGTATCTCTGGAGCTGATCCAAAGCATGCTTTGAGGAGGTTGCACACGTAATGGTTTTAGTTTTGTCTGTCCATAAAATGTAGGATAGCAYAGGATGTTGTAATAGTAATACTGATGGAAGGAAGCCCAGTCTCTTCTCTTTCCCTCAATGCTGCTTCACACCTGTTCCTCTCCCTGCTGGTCATGCTGGCCTTGAAACTTGAGCTAATGGTACTGTGCTTTATTGCTTGTCTTTTGGAAGAAACATTAAAAATAGATACCAGGCTTTGACATTCTTCATTTCCAGGATAAACTTTTGAGCCCCTAACCTCTCACAGCCTCTGGCCATAGACAATTTACAAGGTTCCTTTTTGCTAGGAGTCTATGTGAATAATAGTACAGTATGAAAGATTTTGTAGGTTGATCAATTGGAAAGCACTACAAGACAATTTTTCCTTAGTTCACCATAAAGCTACATACATATTTATAGTCTAAACAAAAGAGCATGAAAGATTTTACTGATTTTGTGAGAAATGTGTTGCATTAAGAGTATACAAACTGGGCTGAAAATAAACCCTTTTGCTTTCCAGCTAGTCCTCAGACATCAAATGGGCTGGGTGCAGCTAGGCTTAATTTCTGATTATAACCAATTCAGCAGGGTAAGTCTGATTGCATTCAGTGAGATCCCAGATGCACCAGTACTGTGGCTATCRTTCTCAACTGCAGATTCATCAACTGTGTGGTTTACCAGTTCAACACTATAAATCTTGTCAAGGTCAATAAGAATTTCCATGAACACAGATTCACAAATAATGTGGTTTACTGTTAAAACACTAAGGCTGATCAAGTTCAATAGGAACTTTCATGAACCCAGATTCATCAATAGTGTGGTTTGTCAGTTTGACACAGTAGGTCTGGTTGACTTTGATAAGAATTTTTCTTCACATAGTTTCTAAGAACTAGGCAAGATTTCCTAAATGAGAGGAAAGGACAATATAACCTGGAAGGGAAGTCTAGCCTCTTGTCTGCACCAGTCATTCTGGAGGTCCATGAGGAAAGAAGACATAGTTCTCAAAAATTCTGAATAGATATCAACATCTTTTGGCAGTGTGTTCACMGGGGGAATACCCAGTACTTCAACTGTACTTTGTCTAAGACCATCTATAGAGTCAGACAGAGATAAGGCTAAGGAAAGTGACTGGTTTCCTTCAAAGTTTTTGATACACTGTTACTCATCTTCTTAGGAGATTTTCTCTATAATTTTGAGAAAGGGGGGGAAATGTTCAAATGCAATCCACTAGGCTTGTTAGGACACAGAGCTGAAGGRTTGTCGTTTATCCAGTGTTGTTCAAAAACATGAATGAATCCCATAACTCAAATAATAAGTCTGTCTAGTATCAGTAGTACAGAGGACCACTTATCAAGAACTGTGCAGTASGAGGTAGGAAACTTCTTGTATTTTTTTTCATCCTGTTTTTGTCATATAATCTRTTTAGAATTTCTTTTCATTTTACACATTGATACACTTGCAGTATGCTATTAGAAGGGCTATTGATTACAACACAGTTCAAACATACTGTGTGCTAGATCATGCCCTAAACTGTATGGACAGGGAACTATAGAAAGTAATAAAATATTACCACAAGCATTAATATTCACTTCCATAACTCTCCTTTTGATGAATCATTAATTTATAGTAGCCAAACAGATAACCAAGGCAATTTTTGATTCTTCCCATGGAACTTCCTTTAACTTGTACATTATTAGAAAGTTCATCTAACAATTTATGCTTATAACTACAGTGGCTCTGTTACAAATCCTACTTTTTAGGGTTTAATATCTCTATTTTAAATCATAATAAAGTAAAACCTGGTTTTCAGACCAGATGCACATTTGTTTTATAAAACAATTATTTAAATAGGATTTACTTTTAATATAAAGAACAGTGAGAAAATTAAATTTTCAAAGATTTTTGTTTTCTTTGACAAAAAAGATATTCACAAGTATGTCTTTGAGTACAATTAAAAAACTCAATGTCTGAATTGGAAAAGTGGCATTAGTCTTTGGGAAAATGAGCTCCCTATACTATTCCAGKTGGAAATTCAATTGCAAGATATTCATCACCCAGCCTGTTCTTCTGATACCACACAAATGCAGACATAATTTTTGGGATATTTGAAGTATTTCAGATATGAAGCCTTAAGGCAGTTAGTTTTTTCAATTTAATTTGTCATTTCCACCATTTCCTGCTGCTTTTTTTTTTTTTTTTTTTTAGTTTGGTGAGGGGAAAGAAAGCCCTAAGTCATAATGACCTAATCTTAATCATATTAGCAATTCCAGAGTGAACAACAGTTTTTTAAACAGCAATTTTACATATGACATTATTAAGGAAACTGTGTTCATATCCACATTTTCTTTGTYCTWCTTTTTACCTCTTTTTCCTTTAAATTACTTTTCTTACTTTAGGAAAGACTGTGGCAATAAACCAGATATTGTCATATACTGCTGATGGGAATAAGACTGATCACAGAAGAAATTGTGCATGCCAAGAGTTAGGTCATGTCTCAGATGTATGAACATGCACAACTGAAAGGAGACTCCTGCAGCTGAGCCTTCCCTATGACTTTTCTGGGATTTTAGGTCCAGGTGTAAAGAAGCAAGCAGGTGTGGGAAGGACTTTTATCTTCAATAATGTGCCAGGTAGCACATCYGAACAGGAACAGTGATGTTTATAACTTGCCAATCATAAGGGCCATGAGCTTTTYCCCCTGCCTTTTGCTTGCAAAAAAATTCTGATGTGTGCATTTTCCATGCATTTCTTATCATTATATGTCATTCTTCACTGAGAATGAAGTTGAAATACCAAATTCTGTCCTAAAGAAAAAACAACATCTATTTTAATGAAAGAAAAAATTTATAGACATGTACATACACAAGAATTAAAAAGAATTAAAATAATCTCAACAGAAATAATACTGTGATTTCTTAAATTCTGTGTAGTTTGCTTTTTACAAAGCTGTAATTAAATACTTAAGTAACAGCTTCTTGCTGTTATTTAAGTAATATAACAAAARACTTTCTTATCTAATTTAACCACAGTTATCAGCAAAGAAATTACTGAGTAGGCYACCATTGTAGATGTATAGCAAGATGTTAACTCTTTGTTTATGTTGATCAAAATCCAGGCAACTACTTGAAATACTAGTTGGTAATCTGGGGAAAAACGTTTGCTTGGGTGTTKTTAGCTTCCTTTGTCTCACAGAAGCTCCATAAAATAGYACAAATCTTTCATTTGAAAAATATTTCTTCAAAATAAACTGATAAAGTAGACAGTGTATGGTATGAGATGAAGTCCTTTATTAAGTGAATGTGATAGCAAAGTCAAAACTGATCTTAATATATCAGGAAGTTAAAGTAAACAAACCAATACAATTAGTTAAAGGTGTATACTATTAATTATAAAAAAMCCCCAATAGTAAGTGGTTAATTAYATCATGAGACCAAGACAAATACTGCAAAATAAGGGAAACAGTGGCTAGAATATAAAATGTGGCCTGATTTTCATTGTCAGRTAGGCAATTGTGTCATGARTGWATTTTTTGTTTTATGAAGATGGTCCTGTCTTATMAACTGCATTTCCATTTTGATATCTGAGATAGTAATATAATTTTTTTCASTAGTGAGTATAATTATGAAATATTGCACAATACATTATGTGAGTAAAACRCACTTTTTTCCCTTCTATAYAATACAATATACAAATATTAAAATCATTTTCTGTATATCATGTGGCCATCATTTTTGTTGCATACAATTAGGAAATTCACCTTAAACTCGGAAAGAGTACTGAAAAGACACTCCCACCTTCCATTAGCTGCAAGACTACTTGGAGAAGGGCACACTTACGGATAAATGTTGGAGCTGAGGGTGTTCTTGGTCCATATGCTGTATTAGCCTTAGATTCATAGGCTCAAATTACATCTTGCTTAAACTTCCCCCCCTATTTCCCTGATTCCCCTGCTTTTTTCCCTGCCTCAACTGCAGGATGACACAAGATCTGCAATGGTGAATCTGTGCTTCTTGGGAATTCCTTCCCTTTTATCATGGGAGTTCTGCCAGGTTGATTAAATCATCTGCAACTCCGTAGAAGAGTACAAAAATTGCCAATAATGGGCATGAACCTACATCTATATTTGCAAGATATTTTCAACTCAATAATTTCCCTTGTTATAAATAGAACATGTGTTAATAGTRCCTGTCAGTCCTTTATAGCTTTCTGCATAACAAGAAAGATCCACAGGAATAATAGGTGCCCTTTTGCATATTCATATGATAACCCTAAATGTTAGACACATAGTCAAAGAAAATCGTACCAAAAAGGAATAAAGATTCTAAGTATGAGATAGATTCTGGTTAGACCAGAAGAGTTGCATTACAAGAGGGATAGATCATAGATGGGGTACTTTATTAAAAGTGTTGCATTGAGATGTACTAAATGCARTATATCCATTTCAATTCCATATTTCCATTCTTTGTTTACTTATACCTAAAACCAAATTGTTACTTTATGTCAACAAGTCAAAATTACCAGCATCTCTGAGGGAATTAGTAATCATGCATATGCTGTTCTGCTGGCATAAGCCTCATGCAAAAATTGCAGTTACACTTTTCTTGTGGTCCTGCTCATTACTCAGTCTCTTTCACGGCCTTAGTGTAACATTCTGTGCAGTTTCTCTTACCCTTAACTTCAACAGACTACAAATACATTTATTAATGAGGCTTTTTTTTCTTTTTAACTGTACTGATTAGAAGAAAGAAGGAACTTATTTAATGAATTTTCATCTGCAACATATAAAAGCTTAATGCTGTTAGGCAAGAAATTGAAGTGTATCACTGAAAAAAAAGAAAATATAAAATRTGTCCATATTAGACTGACTCTGCTCCTGCCATGATGTCTTATTTTGGAATCCAATTAGACTGCTTTGTTCATTTCAGACTGCTTTTGGAAATCCTAAAAAATTGTCAGTAGTGTTGAAAAATCTTTGCAAAATACGTATTTGTGGCTCAGTTACTCTGTGACTGGAAATTTGTATTTGTGCAAGTGACTTGAGGAACTGAATGAGCCAATGTAAACCTGCTGACCTGCCCATGATATATAGTACTTTAAATATAATTTTAACAGATGCTTTGTTTTAAACTTAACTGGTGTCTGTGTTTTTATAATTAGAACTTGTTTAATTCTTGTGTATTGGACACTGTCTGCAAGGATTTAGTGTTAAATGGATGTATTGTGCATCCAATGCTTTTCAGCATAGGGTGAATTTAATTTATTAAATCTTATTCTCAGGCTGAATACTACCATCTTTTTGTTTTTAAATATGTCAATTTCTCTTAAGCTATCAATCCTTAATATTTAATCAGTAAAGATAAACACATTTCATTTGGCCTTAACTGTGTGCCACAATGAGAGACAAGAAAGCTAAAAATATAAATTGTTTAAGTTATCCAGAAGATAATGCTTCTGAGTTTAAAATATGTAACTGTATTTTTCAAAGTGGGTGTTGATTTAGCCTGTGGCTCTCTGAAAGACACAATTTGCAAGGGAAAGCTAATAAACTGCTTTAGTGGCTTGAAGAATTGGTGATTTTCTCTCAATTGTTTCCCTCAGTCGCTGTTTGTTTTGTTTATGACAGGGTTCTGTTTCAAAGACAATAGTGTGTAAGGGTTACATCTGGTGTGTTCAAAAACTGGTGGCACAAAATGCTGAAGTGGCCTGGGGTGAACTGCACTCTGAGAGCAGGCATGGGATAACAAATTGCCTTTGCACGAGGGCCCTGGCATATAGAGTCACTTACAGAGGTGTGTTGTCAAGACAGAAGAGGTGAAACAAGGGTGGTCACAGGGACTGGAAATTTTTATTCCCCCTCCTTGTTTCTTCGACCTTCATTTTTCTTTTTTTTTTAAGTCATTTAGTGACCTGAAGTGAAATGGACAGGAATTGACAGCACACATGCTGCTGCTGGCAGCAGAGTCACTGCAGTTGCTCCTTGGACATGAAAGAAGGGGGAAAAAAGATGAAAGAAACCCAGTTGTTCTCTAAATATAACACATGTAAAGATAATGTGTTTGCTTTATTTGAAACCAACCCCTTTTTCTGTAGAAAATATTTCCCCCTCCCCACTGCAGTTCAGGAAACAGGAGAGATGATTTTTTGTCTCTCCCTCTCCTTCTCCTTGCTTGCACAAAGAAAACGTGGGTTGATACCATTTTTATTGTTCTGCTGGGGTGGGTTTCAGACCTCACATTAGCATATTGAATGTCTAATTGAATTCGGGGGCTGTGTTAATCATCATGTTTTGTTTAGGGGTGGTTGTTGAAAGGTGCCACCAAACGATTGCTTTGGCTTGGGGTTAGCTTGGTGCTGCCACCCCAGGAAAAAGAATCGAGAAGGGGGAGGGAGCCGGGGAAAGGCGAGTTGACTGAGTGATGTCTGGAGGGCAAACTCGTGTGTCTCTTTGGTGATGTGTGCTGCTGTACTGAAATCCACCCCTCTGCTGGAGCTAAGGCAAGAGTTGGAGGCATCTGATGCTGCCGTTTCCAGGGTGAAATTTCTAAGGCTGCTAGCTAAAAACAACAACCAAAAAAATCCCAAATCCTCAGCAAAAATAGCAGTCAGAACAGAAGATCCGGCATCTCCCGGTCCAACTGGCATAACCCAGACAGCCGTTTGAGAACCACATGCTTTTAACCTAGCCACACACACGAAAGGGGGGGGGTGGGGAGTGGAGAAAGAAAGGGACCAAAAAAGGCACCGCAACTACAGAACATCACATTTCTCACAAAAGNAAGGAAGGAAAAAAAAAAAAAGAGAGAGAGAGAGAAACAAAGCCTCCCCCTCTTCCCCCGATGAGTTTTTCGCAGTGCTCTGTGAGGCTCGGAGGTGGCTGGCAGCGCAGGGGGCGGCTGCTGCCGCGGCTGGCGAGGCTCCGCGCAGCAGCGCCCGGACGCTCAGCACCGCCGCCCGGACAGCTCCGCGCCCTGCCCGCCCTGCCCCACAACAAGTCCCCGCCGCTGGCCGGGAACTCCGCGGCGCTCCTCGCGGTCCCGCGGCATTGTCTCCTCTCGCAACCGGCCGTCAGGCGTAATTACCCCCATTTCCCCCACCCCCTCCTCTCTCTCTCCTTTGCAGGAACGACTCTTTGGGAACCTGGTCCACCCAGGGATGTAAAACTGTGCTTACCGATGCATCCCATACGAAATGCTTATGTGATCGTCTCTCTACCTTCGCCATTTTGGCTCAGCAACCTAGAGAAATAGTAAGTAACAAAGGGGGGGGGGGAGAATCCAGTTTTAATGCAAAAGGGAATGCGGGGGGGACTGCGGGGGGAGGGGGGAGCTGGTCCAGCTTTCCTCTCAGGTATATTGCAGACGTTGCATTGAGGAATTGTTTAATATTGCAGGTAATCAAATGTTAGTCTCCTGGAGTCTACAGTGTCTCAGATAAATGAATTCCAGATTCTGAGATACAACTAAATCCTGGTGAAATTTGCATGCTCTCGAACTCTATAATTTTTTTAAGAKAAAGCCTTGTAATTGTGGTGCAAATGTGTAAAAAACTTTTGTATTGAACGATTAAGGGAACATACAGGTCTCTATTATTGCTCTWGGTAGGAAAACCCTAGATACTGTAGTTAAACAGATTGCAGATCTGCATTGGACATTTTCAGCACAGATTTTCTATGTAGTCTGTTGATATGATGTAAGAAAAATAATCAAGTTTTCATGAGAAAGAGGGGACATTAAGTGTATGAACAGACACTCCCAATTATTGAATGTAAAAACAGCTGAAAAGCAAATATTTGTGAAGTTATCCTGCTAAAGCATGATTTCATTTTCCTGGTTTTGGAAACATGCAGACTCTTTTTAACAGCAAAGTAAATCCATTTGGGAAAAAAAGTGGTTGAAATAAAATACTACTTGCTGGCTGAGATCTGGCCTAAAAGTACATCTGTCTTATATCCTATTTGGGYGACAAAAGATATCTTGATAAATGTAATTTACAATAAATCCCTGAAGCTTAAAAAGCATTTAGGTAAACTAGGCATGATATCCTTTAAAACTTTTAGATCTATTTTTTGACATATTTATTAGAAAGATCCATGTCTATTTCAGAACATGAGTACATATATTTGCAGATGAAAAAAGCTGACCTGATATCTGAGGATAATAGTTTCCCTTAGAGCAGGGAAAACTAGTTTGTTTTCAAGGTCATTAATTTATTTTCATTTTTTAATAATGCACAGAGTAAAAATGAATTCATTCTGAATTTGTAGGGGTTTTAAAATKAAGGCTTATGATACTGTTGCCATAGATATCCTGCCATTCCTTCTAGGCAGTCATAGGCCCAAGGAAATTAGGCATGTGAGAATAGTGGATTGAAGTCAAAGTTATTAAAAGTCAGAAAGTTTGGTCATTCTGCAGCAAGGATGAGTCAAATTATGGGACAAATTACTGGATGATTTTCAATATATTAGAGTGAAACCAAGCTGTTTGTTTAATGCACAATTCTAAATATTGATACTTCTGAGGGAAGTATACCTTTTAATTGATGTTAACTGGAGAGTCATTTAAACTTGTGCTAACATCATGGTCTCCTGTTACACTGTAATTTTACTAATCTATTTTTCAAAGTATCATGCAGGTATTACAAGGCATTTTAAAGCTCAGAGATCTCTGAGGAATGTATTAAGCAGATCTCAGGGTTATGGAGGAATCAGTTTTGGAATTAAGTTGATTTCTTCTTCATAACTAATATTATGGAAACTATCTGTGATAGTTTGTCTGCTTTTAATTTTGCTGATTATGCTTTTTTTTTCATTTGACTTGTTGGTTTAATTGTTGGAGGATGTTTTCTCTTCATGGTTGGCTGTTGTAACTTRCAGATCATGGAATCATCTGGTACACCCTCAGTGACCTTAATAGTAGGCAGTGGTCTTTCCTGCTTGGCCTTGATCACTCTAGCAGTTGTCTATGCAGCATTATGGAGGTATGTAACAGGTTGAGAAAGCTAAATGTAAATACATTGTTGTATTTATTTGAGTTGCGGTTCAAAGAGAGCATTAAAGAGCTCTCATTAAAACATAAAGAGAGCCCACGTTTATTGTTTGGAAAGTGAGGGGGGGAAAAAAGAGGAAAACGTAGTGCATGCTTTGATGCATTTGTTGATGTGATTGATCAGTTTTACTGTTCTGGCCTGCTGATGATGGTATTGCCCACTCTTCTCTTTCTCCACTTCAGTGGGAGTGGTGTTGCTCTTTTGGTGGGGTATTCATAGTGCTAAATGCAGGATTCTTAGATGTGATATATTTCACATGAGGCTTCYGGCCTATGCCTTTAGCAGCTTTTCTCCCATTAATGTTTTTAAACAAAACTTATAAATAAAATAATATCAAAGTGGCACATTTAGGGAGGTTCAGTCAACTGATTTTGAGTTTGTACACATCAGTTATTAATTTGAATATAGACCACAAAATTAAATAGTCTTGTATAATGTGTTAGTACATTCCAGTGGTAGATTTTCTTTCCATCCTGAGTTTGCAATATTAAAATACTTTATTGACGTAAAGTGTAATAAATACTTATGGAGTAAATTAATCTGAGAAATAATGAGAAATAGCATGATGTCTTAGTGCAGAAGAAACAGAAAAGATGAAAAGTCATGCAAAATAATAAATATTTTTTAAAAGTGAGCATGGATTCTCATTTAACTTTTTTCAATAATTAAAGTAAAAATAGGTTCTTTTGAAATATTAAGAATCATGGGGATGAAACAATAAATTTTGAAGTAATATAAAATCAATCAACAGAGTTTTGCTTTTAGAAGCAGCTTGATAATTATACACTCATTTCTCTATCACTCTTAAGTACACAGAGACTCAGGATTAGAAATATATATAATTATTAAGAATATCTAGTTACATAAGTTATGATAAAAGACTATAAAAATTATCAGTTCTTGTCTGTCAAAACTAAGAATGAGAGTATTTCAGGATATAATTCTCATCTGAAGAATTATAGTGTTATTTTTGCACTCCCTGATATATTTAGCACTTGGATAGAAATACTGTCATGCTCAGTGGAATTGGTCTATTCCATTATTTAAATTGGCTACAAGGAAGAAATTCTTTATTGTGAGGGTAGTGAGGMACTGGAACAWGTTGTCYATAGAAGTTGTGGATGTCCCATCCCTGGARGTGTTCAGAGCCRGTTTGGAWGGGGTTTTGAGCAATCTGGTCSAGTGGAATGTGTCCCTGCCCATGGCAGGGGRTTGTAACTAGATGATTTTAAGTTCTCTTCCAACCCAAGTGATCCTACGATTCTATGATTCTGTGAACTTCTATGTGAAGATAAAATGTGTGTTATGGCTTAACTCAATGCTGTGAGCTCCTGTTGCTCTGTGCTTACACAGCCACTAAGGTCCTTTGTAATCCATGGGCACTCARTGTTGGGAATTGGCCCAGCTGAATCAACAGTTAACAAGTAACAGAGCAGTGTGCTCTCTGTGAACAAAGGCACTGGACTCCTTGCATTTGTTTGAAAATACATAGCCTTAAGAATGTTGCTATATTTTAAGAAGAATGTGGATTGTGGTATTAGGGTTGTTGTGTCTAACTAAAAAAATGTAATGCTGTATCTCTTGATATGCAAGCAAAAAGGACTATAATTAATGTCATTCATGTCTAAAGCTCAGCATTTCCTGTGGGTTCAACAGCCTTCTTTATTACTTCCTCAGAGTCAGCTGTGGGTGTACATCTCAGGAGGAGACAGCAATATTAACTGAACTTCAGTGCAAAGCATATAGCATAGGTTGTAGAATATATAAAGATATGGCATGGTCTTCAGAGGAACTGAGCACCCTTAACTTTCATTTATTTTAGTAGTCAACATTTACTGTTAACAGCTCTAAAAATCAGCTCAGAAMGGTACTTCACTTGCAACCATAATCATTCTCTTTCTGTTCTGTAGCATGCAAAAGGCTGTATACAGAAAAATGAGAACACTTGCATCTTGAAAGCAAATATGTGATAAGACTTTTTGACTTTTTCATCTTAAGCATATTTGTAAAATGAATATGATGTTTGCAAGGGTTGCTGTGATGTACACTGCTATAATTTAATCTTTCTGTACACATTTGGATATATTTTGGCATTCAGTCTTATGAAGATATTACAGTATTTTTGGAATATCAAGATTCACATTATCGTTACCCCAATAACGTGTTTCARAATTCACTTCTATATTATCATCCACCAACCTGCATCTTATTCATRCATTGTGGATCATATCTTCTGTTTATGTAAATCACCATATTTKTGCTGAAGTTAGTAATTATGAGTGGTCTGTGCCAGCTGTGGGTATTCCCAGGGACAAGCAGAGAGCATAAGAAGTTCCTGACATGAATATGTGTAAGCCCATTATTATCAGTATGGTGTTAGAACCATGTTGCCAGTGGTTTTCAAAGGAATAACTGGCAGATTATTTTTTAAATAAAACAAGATTCTAAGAGGAAATTGTGAAATATCTATCAAAATATCATAGTTTTCATGTTTGTATTGTTATAGCTCTCTAATACTCTTTCTGAGCACATGAAAGGGTACACCTCTCTTTCAGAGTATCTCCAATATTTAATGGAAGAACTAAATCAAAGCTTTGTGTGACTTACTAGTTCTTTTCCTTTTAGAMAATTTCTAYSCTCTGTTTTTTTGAACAGGTACATCAGATCTGAGAGGTCCATAATTCTAATCAATTTCTGCCTGTCGATTATCTCATCAAATATCCTTATCTTGGTTGGACAAACTCAGACACATAACAAGGTATGARATGGATTATATTAAATTTTCCTTAAATATTAATATCACTGTTTTCTTTCTTTTTAGCTTAAATACTTACATCCATTTAGTCCTATACTCATACAACTCGGTGGCTTTGGTAACATATTAAGAGACTAGGGAAAATATTTACTGTCTTCCATAGTCAGTTTTTCCCTTTCAAAAMTCCCTTTTGGTATTGTTCCCTCTAGATAAGCTGTGTTCTCTGTGGTAGACTTGTGTGTTTTATAACTAAATTTCAAAGCAAAAAAGTTCAAAGGCTCAACATCAAAAGCACAAATTCTGGTTCATTATAATAGTTGTAATAGGATTGTGCTACAGTGTTTTTGTCTTTTTATTAACACACTGGTACTCGAAAGGCAAGTAGAAATTGCTTAGAAGTTAGAGTACGATTCTTGAAAATGTGCAGAAACAGACATCATAACAAGCCATAGAACTGTTAGATCTCTGACTGATGTAGCTATAAGAACATAATAACCCTGCATACCTTACTTAGTGATGTATTGCTGATTTATTAATAATCTGTTCTCTGTACATCATTGGCATTTATGCTTCTCCTGTAGAATAGCAGGCTTGCCTGTGTTTTGAGGAATCACCTAGTGCCTGGTGATGCTAGGCAGCTTTCACAAGTGGCAATAAGTGGTTGCTTAAAATCAACCATAACTACAGGATTGCTTGGAATAGAAAATTATGTGTAGTTGGTTAACTGGGCAATATGAATAGAATGCTGTGAAGTTTTGGAGTAAGCACGTGCTTGTAAAGTAGTTATTTTTTCCCCTGTGTTAAACTACTTAGTGTGCTGCTCATCTTAATTTTTCTAATATTGAACGAAATAATGTTCATTATCTGCTATAGGAACTGATGTTTCTACAACACACCTGTAATTAATCATTACTTCAAATAAACTACTTTCAAATAAATGCTTAGCAGTTTAGCTGCCAGAATTCTCAAAAATTCAATGCAAGTCACATCACTGACTTTGTAAAACATATCCAAACCAGGCATGTTCATTTCTAGCACATATGGTAACAAAATTATTGAAGTCAAGATATTAATATGCTTTTAAAGTTTTGAAAATGTGTAGAGGTACAAATAAACAAAATATGGATTTCCAGAAGCAACCCATGTGACTGTCACAGATTTTRTTCAGGGGAGATAAAAGCAAAGTACTAACAACTTCAGAGTACCAGAGTATATAAGATTAATCCGCTCAAGAATTTTAGCATTAACATACATAGTCATATATACTAGTTTATTATGCATTTCAAGAGATATGGGTGAGTAGCTGCAAGTTCCTGTGTACATTGCCACTGAATCAGAGTTTAAAGGCATCAGAACTGTATTGGATAACATATTTCCTAGGTATGCTGGCAGCCTTTCTCTGATATTTGGCTCAGGGAACTCTGAACTAAAACATGCTGTTAATCCAGTTCCTTTCTATTTATCTTAATGTCTTTGATCTCCCTCACTTTTACTTCCTGAACTTCTCAAAATACAGAGATACTACACTGAAATATTTTTGTGACCAACAGATCCAAAAATGCAGATATCAAAGGRAAAAATTGACAGAAAAAGAACACATCACAAAGTTTGTAATTTTAATATGCAGTCTGAAAAATTATGGTAAAGTAACTTCTTGCTACACTTGTCTTATTTTTRAGTCCACATCTTGCTTTTGATACAYCTACCAACCAGGAACTTCTAGCCAGGGAGCACCTGTAATGGCTCAAAGGCAAATTATATTTATTGTATCTAGGAAGACATCCCTTGTTACAAACCAAAACTTTTTTTATCACGAGGTCAACTGATACATGAATATGTTGTAACTCCAAGAGGCTGGTCTGTGAATGYACCATCAACAAAAATGGCCAGCTAGCACCACTGTTTAATGAAAATTTATTCAAATAAAAGCAAAATCAATCATAKCTGGGTATGACTTCAGTGTGTTTGTAAGTAGGGATGTGTATAAGCATCAGATGTATTTGAATTCAGGTTCTGWTTTTTTTTTWAATTTTCAAGATGATATATGATCCCAAKAAACCAGTGTTTGATTTTAAGTCCATACATCTAGATTGCAGTACTGGCAGCTGTAGGAAAAAATTATGTTYTCATTTTGCTGAGCTGGAAAATTAAATCTGTAAATGAAAACTTTAGAAAGAAAATCAGGTCCTGACCTATGATTTAAGATTAAAAATATTTTTGATTTGTTGCTGAGATTTYATTATTTACTGCAGGTGAAACCATATGAGTTTTTAGTGTTTGAAAATTTTGGGAGAAATCTTTGGAATATTTTATTAAGACAATATAATATCCAAGTCAGCAAAAATTRTTTGATGAATAAAGGCTGAAGTAGTATTTTATGGCAAGAAGATGAGCTCTTCTTTTTTTTAATGCATTGGAAAACATTTGAGAAACACAATATGCAAAGTTTGAGTTGTTTACTCTGATCCGTTCTCATTCTTCTGTTTATACTATTCTTGTATTATTGGGGCAGCTAGTTAACATCCACATGATGTGAATATTCACAGTGGTGAAGCATATCCCTTTTTTCTATGCTTTAGTTTGGCCCTGAATTTAAATTGTCTGTAGTTCTATATTTGTGTGTATTTCCTTTTTGGGAAGATCCTCGTAAATGTCGTCAAAACTGAATTCCAGTTTAAAGTTGAACAGTATGGAAATTAAGCATACCAAAGATATATTTGTAGCAAACAGCGTGTTCTYGATTTGTTTGCAGTTTGTGATTTCCTTTATCTGTATTTAACACTTCACAAACCACTTTTATTAACTTTAGTACTATTCTATCTCCAATAAATTTCTGTTGCTCATTTTAGTACACCTGTTGACATCTATGACACAGAAAAAAATACTGTGTCTTGGTCTAGATAAGTGCAGGTTTTTATCTTATTTTCTTTCTGGTTTRAAAAAATCATAGATTTTCTAGAATGTTAGGTTTAGCCCTGCTCTTTGAAAGCTGAGTATATCATCAATGTTTTTGCAAAAGCTTCTTTTAATGAAAGCTAAGTGAGTTGAAAAATTGTATTCTATGAGGTTCAACTAAGTTCTGTCTTTTTAGATCACCTCACACAGGCAGAAAAGGATGAAATATTTAGTGAGGACGTGTAGAAGGAATTTATATTMTTTCAAACTACAAAAGATTTTCCATTTCTCATATTACCTGATTTTTTTGTCTAGTTTAAGTAATCTGAGGATACCAACAGTAGAACAGAAGTATAGGTCATGGGTCATTTAATCTTGTTTTAGAGTAGTTCATGAGGGACATCATGGAGGGGAGTAGGGTTTCTCTTGTMAGGTTTGGATTTGGATAGTTAAAAGCCTTTTGTCAACAGAAAAGCTTTGCCCCTTTGTTCCTTCTTAGCAAAACGTGCATTTTGTTGAAGGACACAGCTGAGAAATGTTCTGCTTTTTTATTAACCTTTGAAACACAGAACTTTACTYAAAGCTTCCTTAATGTTTCAGACTGTGTAAAAGATTTCCGTCACATCCTGTTTTGAAATACAGGCCACTGAAGGCTGAAATTACAAAAATATTATGAGATTAATTATGTATCTTGTTTGAATATAGTTGGTGTTTTACTGTGCATAAGAAGCATAGTAAATTACTTTAGTATTTCCTTCTGTCTCGTTTTCTTTCCACTATTAAATGTTAGTCACATAATCATATTTAAACTTGATGATATACAATTGCTACACTTCATCAACTGAATTTAGTTTTAACTCTGAAACTAAGTCTTCTGAATTAAGGAAGGCTAAAACTTCTCATTTATAACCTAATTGCTCAAATATCTGTTATTTCACAAAACCTATGATATGTCCCTAAAATCTACAAAAGCATTACTTTATAGGTTACACTTACTTCAAAGTAAAAATATCTATTTTGAAGAGACTGACAGGTATTTTTAGGAAATATCTATCAGTGATTTGTAGCTTTCATTGTATCATAACTCTTGCTGTACTGTGTTTCCTAATGTTCTTCTTGCCATCAAGAAAAATGGCTRTATTTCTTCTATATGTGGACCTTCAACGTTTAAGCTATAAACTTTTACTATGCTTCTGATCTCATTTAATGAATAGATTCTCTACCTCCCATAAGTTATTGATTGATATTAYGTGGATTTTTTCCATAAATTCTCTCATAAATATACATTCATAAAATATCCTGATTTGCTCACAGTTTTGCCTAAACAAAAACACATTTGCTTTTTGATAGAAACAATTCCTGTAAATCTATTTTTCCTGTGAAATAAATGAAGATAAATAATTTAAAATAAACAGAAGAATTTCTTACACATGTGAGAAAAAGTTAATTATTTTCTATATAATCTGATACTGGCTATARTTAGGGGTTCATTGCTGATRTTTGGGTTACTTGTGAGAAAGTGTCATATTTTTAAATATTTTTAAAAATGCTGTTAGACTMAGTGTATTTTGTTAGCCATAGTCAGGGGTCTGTGTGCCTGCTATGGAAAGAAAGGGAAGATGCTAATGCAAGATTTAGCAACCCTGATATTCTGTGTCATTCACGTTTAATTGCAATATCCAGTTTATTATTATTATTGTTGTACTTTCAAATTAATCTCTTAGACCATACCTTAAAAGATATGAAAAGGGCCTGTYCTGATCACCATAACATAAACTGTCAGTAGCCTGACATTCTAAACAAGCAAAACCCCATCAAAATGTGTAGATAATAAGATTAGAATGTTCACTAAATAGACTGACTGGACAAAAATAACCCACTTTCAGCATTTTTTTAATAGAGGTGTTAGGTTGAAAGAAGCAAGTAGAAGTGGAAAGACGCTGAGTAGCCAAGCATCCCATTCCCATAGCACTCTGAAGTAGCTGACTGCAAAACTAGAGCTCCCTCAGGTTTTGAGAGACAGTGGGTGGTGGGATCCCCTGAGAAACCTGCAAATGTTCAGGTGATACTAATGCTGCCTCTAACCACGTGGCTCTTGCCCCATATCTGCCACTGACTTACAGATGCAGGCATCCTGGCAATATATCTCCTAGGAAACAGCGGGGGAGACCTCAGAGCAGATGGAATGAACAGAAAAATGATGCTAACACAGCATTAAGGTTGTGTTAGAAAATCAATGAGGAAGTAGGGAATTCAGTGTGTCAAGCAGTTCCACTCCATATTTCAAGTCTTTCTGTAGAACTTCAAGGGAATACCCTCCATTTAAGAAGYTGAAGCCTGGAAAAATATATCCTTCCATTTTTGTCAGTATCCGACTTCCAAATTAACACCTACTCTGCTGATTGTCATCTTTTTTTGAGTGTAACAGCTTTTTGAACAGCTGACCTAGAGAGCTTCTGGYACAGGTCATCCATCCCAGAAACACACCAGTAAATAGGTCAGGAGTCAGAGTGCACTGCACCACACACATCTGTCTGCTGTGCATTTCAAAACTCAGGAACAACCAAAGGGAGAAAAGCCAWTTTAGCTGAATAACTATTACAGGAGTAGGTCTGTTTAAGCAACGCTGTTTTTACCATGCCAAATTCTGACAAAACTTGTTAACATCAGCTGAATTAACTACCTGCTTTTAGATTCTCAAGAAAACCTCTGGGAGCAGATCTTTCTTACCCAAGATCACTAAACATTGTCATTCATGTTACTGTTACCTGCCTCAGAGGAGAAGGTAACATTCTTCTCAAAAGTGCCTGTCAGACTGTTTCTCAAAATACATCAACTTTATCATTCAGTTTGCTATATCTAAACAAAACAGACATTTTGATTGTAAGCAGGTTACAGGGAAGAAATTGGTTAGATTTTAGGAGCATGCATTCTCTGTCTCCYATCCCCAGAACCTTTTAAAAAGTTCTTTGAACTATTTTAGAGTCCCAGAATTTTTCAGATTGGAAAATGTATCCAACCTCAAGGCAGGGTCAGCTGTTAGGTTGAAATKGATTGCTCAGGACTTTATATAATAGTAAAGTCTTGAAAACCTCCAGGCATGGAAATGGCACATCTTCCTTGGGAAACTTGATCCACAGCTCGACTGTCCTCATGGTGAAAATGTGTTTCCATATATCTGGTGTGGACCTCTTCTTGTTTCTTTATGCCCATTGTCATCCCACTACACATCACCGTGAAGAACCCGGCTTCATCTTGTCAAAGACAAGATTCTATAGGCACTGACAGGTTGCTCTGAGATGCTGTTAGCTCAGASTTTCCTGAGGTAACTCTCTGCTGTCCTACTCTTCCCAAAACTGTGTTGTTTTTTCCTCCTTGGTATTCATGACCTGTTTAGAGTAGTTTTTTCTCTTSTAGAATTCACCCCCATAGCTCTAAGGTAAACAGCTCATTCTCTAACAAACACCTTTCTGAAATATTTCAGACAATCTGTTGATGACTCAAGCAGCTATTTTTGGGCTTCACACCTTTTTCACGCTTCTCTTTTGCCTATTTTTTGAATTTCAATAGAAATAGGAAGGTAGTCAGTGGGAAATAGAAAAATCTACAAACAGTTAAGTGTTCATGTCTTTCACTCACGTGATCTTACTTTTAAGAAAGAAGAGACAATAAACAATTATAAGCAATAGTAAAAATCATTTTAAAATGGGGTTACCATGGCAATTAACATGACAAGACTAAACAGTTAAAGARCAATAACAACAGCAACATCAAAACCAAGTTACTTGTTTATTTTYATTCTAATACAAAAGCTGAATTTCCAATGGATTTTCATATGTSAATTACCCTTTCTAAGGCATAAAARCCCTTTGYCCCATAAAMCTAAACAGATACAGAAACACAGTAAGATTTATTATTTTTTAAATAGATATCTGGTAAAATAATGCATCAAAAATCACAGCTCTGAGATAAATACAATGAAATCTTCTGCCCTACGACAGTAATAATTAAATCATTACTCTTTCTGTATAACAGAATGAAACAATAGAAAACAAAATCACTTTTAAAGGACTATTATTTAACAAATAATAGTGTAAATTTCCAAAAGATTGTCTACCTATTGTACTGATTTTTATTTACACATCACAATAACTCCCTGTTGGGTCTGCATATTTTTAGGAACATATGGCATGCTCTAACCTTGACATGCACTATGAAGTTCATTTGTACAGTTTTGCATTTTTTTTCCTTTTATTCTCCTAGGTCACAGTTTTTAGGCCCTATATCTTACAATCACACCAATGAGAGCATTTTATCAGAAAATGACTATTGGATTGACCTCTGACTGGTCTGATCAGARTTTCATTCTCATTTCCACTTTCTATCTTTTCTTCAAGGTGATGTTAAGTGAAATTTCATGGGAAGTGGGACAAGCAGTATGCAAATCTCTGTTCTAGACTGAGGCTAGTAATAAGATGGAAAGACAAGGTTGATCACATGAATTCTGTCCTTTCCTGCTTTTTCTTTCTGAGAAAGAAATGGTGGTCACTGTGAGCCCAAGTCAATGAAGTCAGCATTCAGCAAGMATGATCTTAGCATATTTGTGACATGAGAAAGACCAGAGCTGGTCTTTGTGACTGGATCACAGCAGGGTTTTGTCATGAGAGGAAGGCTCAGCTTGTCAAAAAAAAAGGGACTCCTAGGTATGACCAGGGACCCAAAATTATGTACCTAGAGATRCTCTTGGTGCTAATGTAAAAGGCATGTCCTGCTTCTAATTTTAGAYTGCTGCTGAAACATGACCTTTTTATACTTGTTTTCATGGACATACATGCTTATTTTGTTGAATCTTAGTGAGTCATACCATAGATATTAAGCCTGGTACTGATGAATTTGACAGTAAATGTGCTCTGGTATTTTTCTCTTCTAATGGTTTTGTCAAAATTCATATCAAACTGATGCTGTAGATGAATAAGAAGGTATTTTGTGGAATTTAATAGAAAATTATGCTCAGAATAATTGTTGAAAGGAAATTGTAAAGGTGAATCTACAAAGCATGCATTTGGCTATAATCATGGACATTTTTAATGAATGTAGCTGTGAGATTTCCAGAACCCTGCAGGGAAGTGTACATGTTTGTAATAAAAAGGCCTCAAGCTGTTAAAACTGATAGAATTCCTGTAATGTCAAGGAAGTTCAGTATGCACTAGACTTCTGGGTTTAAAAACAGGATGGAAAACATGTTAGTATCGCTCTCTCTCCTGAAGAAAATTGAAATATATCTGGCACAAGGAGTCCAGCAGTTGGAAGGAAGTATGAATAAGGTTGGCACAAAATGTTAGTAAGTGATTACATATCTGTCTCTAATTAGCAGTGTGGCATATAATTTGTACTCTATGCTTTCCATTTAATGAAAAATTGCATTTGCAARTTATCACATATTTGCTAAATAATTTCTTTAAGCTGGAAATCTAAATKGATGCATTATTCTTTAAACACTGCWTAAAGTTAGGTGAAAGATTAGAAAGAGAATAGCTTCCTTAGCAAGCTTAGCTGAGCCATACAGGACAACAAATCCCCATGTGTCAGAATGTACAACTATTGAAACTTGGGTTTTAAAAAKATGGGATTAATTGTAAAGCTGTTGTTATTTGCATTTAGATTTTACACTTCTTATATTTAAGGGGGCTTTTAAGTCTCTGTCTTTTACTGTATATCCTCTTATGTYAAGTCAATCAGAATTCATGCTTGTGTGTTAGCAATTTAATTATTGCTATAAAACCTTAATTATGACACWGCTTATCTTTTTAAGTAAATACAGAATAGTAATAACWTTTTAGTGAACTGAGTGATCCGACAAGGCATAGCAGTTGTACTACAGTGGAAGAAAAATAGTTCTGCTAGGAATAATTGTTAGACCTTGCTATCAAGACAGCATTAATGATGAACAAGAACTGCTATTTGTCTCTTGTAGTTATTCAGAAATCACAGCTGATAAAATCACTGCAGAAACACATATGTAAGACCTAAACCTGATCAAGTGTCTGCTTCCATTYACTTCTAAAGGATTCTCCCTTTTGGAAAGAAGATTCAGCAATAATACCCAACAGTAGTAAAAACATATTCTAGAGAGATTTTTAAATGTTAATGAGAGGACTCAATCACAGTCCATGAAAACCTAAAGAATGTATCTGTCCTTGTTAAACATTAGGCATTAAACAATCAAACGTATCTTTTTAACTGTAGGAAATTTTCTGCTGATTACAAATAGGAAGTGTTCAAAACTTTGARTTGTGGCATTAATCCCAGTGCACACATTTTTCCAGTAGCAAATGCAAAACCTGAAATGAATCAGAACTAAGCCAAATTGTGTTGCCTTGCAGTTTCCATGGCTAGGAGCATGCAGCCAAGTTATTGATACAGCTTATATGACACTCGTTATGCCATGATAACTTCATTATGTGTTGGAGCCTCTGGAGATCTCAGTTCACTGAAGTTTCAGTATTTCAGTGGGTAGGTATGATGAGCAAAGCAGAGCCAAAGAAACAAATCAGGTTTTTTGTTTTGTTTTGTTTGTTTGTTTGTTTGTTTATTGTCAAAGGAGCACTTTACAGAATTACCATTCAAAATAAGTGTATGCTGCACTCAGTGCACCTGGACCATGGTATCTGTCAGTGACACTCTCCTAGTGCTAAATAATAATAACTCAGTTGGGCTTTTCTCATCTCAGCTCACAGTCCTTCTGTTCTCTATATTTAAACCTGTCATCATGTGTCATCTAGAAGAACTGGTTAAGGTCTCTTGGATTCAGTTGTCTTTCCTAGAAACTGATGGGCAGAAATCTGCTAGTGCACTACAAAAGCTTAAACTTCTGGAAGGAATTTGTGTAAATGGTGTTGAAAACTAGGGAATAAGGAATGGATGATTGTTAATGCACAGAACAAGTAGCCCTCCAGTGCAGTCCCTAGCTTCCTTCTTCTCCAAGCTTCTTGTTAGACTCATATATACAATACTCCCCTGTGACAGTCTGGTTCTCTCACCMTGGTCTGTTAGAGGCTTTTGTTTTTTGTTACTTCTAAAATATGAGAATAGATCTAAAATAAAACATTACTCAGACTGCTCTAAACCTGTAAGTACCACTTGGTTTAGAGATGCTGCTTCATGTTCAGAGGATGGCACTGATTTTAGTTGTTGGCTCTGCAAGAAGTTATCTGATCTGTGCAGGTCACAGAGCATCAATAAGAGAATTCCCTGCAGAGGAGCGGAGACAGTACAAATAAACTTTCCAGAGGTAATTTGGCTATACTGTGTCATCCAGACTGTGATGGACATGGATATAGTCCGCAAGACTTTGTAGATGTCCCTGCTAAGAACATAATTTAAAATGTAATATTTTATACTAGCTAATTTTAGTTGCCAAGATGGATCTGAGAGACGGATAGCATTAATTATTAATTATTGTTGTTGTTGATAAAAATAAACCTATCATTAAGGSTCTGGGAGTATTTCCAAAATCAACAAATTTTGCATTTGATTTATTAATGGATATAACATTTTTTCTTTTATTTTTCCCTCTGGTCAGAACCTTTAATTATTTCTTACTTGCCCYTCCCATAGGAAAAAGCTTGAGTAAATGTATCTGCCTTGCTCTCATTTTTCAATATCAGCACATTGAGATCTGCCAGCTCCCCTGTAGAAACAGAGTGAGGACCCATTCAGCTATACTAAGACTGTTTTCTCTCCATTAATGATGATTTTGACCATGGAAATGTTGGTTGGTACACAGAAATAGTGGATGTCATGAACAAGGCTGATGTGAAACTCTGACAGATAAAATGGAGCAAAAAAGATGCTCCATTTCCACCCAGCAGTGAGGGTAGGGTTGCCCACAGGGAAAAGCTGTACTAGGAGCAGTAGTGCTGTGAAGGGAGAAAACTTTGCTCTTATTGATTACAGTCACACATGAGTGGAACCAAAGAATTAATTTATTTTTTGGAATTAGCAGAGGCTTCCAACTGGTCTGGAAGTGTCACCCACTGAGTACTCCACATGTAAAGCAGATTAGAGTGGTTAAATATTTAGGCCTCAGAAGCTGATATACCAGTGAAACACATAGCAGAGAAGAAAGGTCACAACTTCTACTCTATAAATTTACGCATGTTGCCATGCATAACAGCATTGCGATAAAAGCCAACATTTCAGAATTTAGGGGCTTCTACATAGGCCTTTTCCACTTTCAAATAAAGAAGACAGATCACAGGATACCATCTCTCCCTTCTGATCATGCAGGATTTTTCAGCATTTCAGTTTTGCTATTGAACAATTTTGTGATGACAGTAAAGCACAGGAGCTCATAAGAAAGAGAGGCAGGATCCAACTAYGACACTCTTCTCTAGTGGCTCTGGGCAGCTGGGCATTTCTTACCAAGGAGCCCGCCATGGTCATGAACTGTTATAGGGTTTGTCTGTTGCTCCAGCCTGGAATCCAACAGAAAACATCTTTTTGGGGATTTACAAGTTAAAGATTAGGAATGACAAGTTAGATTGCCACATGTGGTCACAATGAGTTAAGTACATTTCTTACTTTCCTCCTTAGATATTCCCTGCTCTTAGATGTTCTCTGCATTCCACGTGGAAAACTCTGTGCCAGATAAAAATTCATCTCCTCCCACTGATGCACTATTTTTTTTTCTTCATATAGTCTGTTAGTACATATTGTTTTAGATGAGAACTGTTCGCATCTCATATACATTAAATTTTTAATGCAAGACTTAGTGAGACATAGAGCCAGGGGTTAATCATGTGGTTAGCCATGCAGTTAATGGCTTAAAATAACTGAATGGATTTTATTTCCTTTAAAAGGGTACAAATGCATTCTTTAATAAGTCATAATCTGTACATTAATATAAAATACCTGGGCTCAGTCAATGATAATTTTGCTACTTAGGAACAAGTCACATACACTCAAAACAATACAGAAGCATTTGGTTTCCATCTGAAGCTGTATGGTAAGCATCTATGCTACTTTGAGCTTTATGGGACATGTTGCATTTTGCTTAATATTTTAATGGTTCTTTACCTTTCAAAGTAAAAAAATCTAAATTGGAGCAGAGCTCAAAGCATTTCAGAAAAAGAACGTTTATATATGCTAATGACTTCTAATTAGGAAGAAAAATACTAGMAACTAAGATAATGTGTTGCTAGCAACACAGTTACTGTGCCTTTAATTGTATGCAGTGCCTTCCAGGCCTTGGAGAGTTTGAGTGGAGAAGAGCAGACCAACATGCTCAGTGGACAAGACAGCCACAGTATTCAAGCCTTCAGTGGCTCTGGCCAGCTGGGCATGTTTTGTTTCCAGATGATTTCTTAGAGAGGCGCTCATCACCTTCCTGGACTGTTGCAGGCTCCAACCTAGGTGCTGACAGAAGCAACTTCCGCAAGGATTTACATGTTAGAAGAAGGAAAGTTCCTTCTCTGTTCTAYTTCCACCCCCTTTTTCTGACTCTCTTTAATTTTCTAAATTAAGAGGCAGAGATCTTCCTATTTGYTTTTGTCCCTCTACAGTTCTTGTCCACTTTTTCACTCAGCTGTCAATCTTCTCAACAGATAATCTCTTTAGTGTAACAGCTATCTTCTTCTGTTGCTGCCTTCAAATTATCAAGTTCCCTTTCTCTTCCCTTTCCRAATGTTCTCTTGAACATTTCAAGCTCAGTTATAAAAACTGAATGCAGTAGYTCTGCCTCATAGATAGAAAAATGAGAAATAAAGTGTGGTTATGAGATGTGATAGCTCAGTAAGACTCTTATGATGTGCCAGTGGGACATACTGTGTGCAAGCAGTTCTCCTCTGCAGTGCTTCTCACAAGAAATGTTTTGTTCTTCTTTCTGTTATTGAGCTATAGTTTAGAAGACTGTGGGGACCAGATTATATTACTATATATACTTAATATTGAATTATAGTATGCAATTATGTCTTATATACTGTATTTTGCATATTGTGGGATCAATTAAGGAGGCTTCCACTCAAAATTAAGTAGCCTTACTGGGGGTTATGTCTGAAGTCAGATAGAAATCTAATGCATCCCTACACTCTTGCAGCCCCATGGCACAGAGTAGGACTGAGAAACTGCCTCATGAACAGGTACAAAATAACCTAATGAGATAAGAAGTCCCTGTGCTGAAGTCCCTTCAGGCAACAATCCATTCTGGCATGTGACTGTCCTGTTCCTGTGTGGCTTTATCCTATTATGGGAAATCACACTATACAGCATTTTTTTATTCAGTAAGCTGACCATCACTATCTCCCTTGCTGTACTCATATCTTCTAGTTCTTTATGTTCTAAAGTAGGCTAGGCATTCTTTGCTTAATTTATGGCTAATACTACTACATTTAAAAAATCAAATCTACTTTTACCAAATTGTGGGTTTCTTTTTTAATCTGTTAACAAAATGAAAATTTTCAAAAAGACAAAATTTAACTGAATAAATAGAGATTGTTTATTAAACACCCACTTTCCAGGCTGATCTCAGGCTTTTTTTTATCTCTGTGTTATCAGACATTGAGAACATTAGATTGATGCTCAGAGCACAATGTCACTTCCATGTTTCTCTGTTTAGTAAAATCTACCTTTTAAAAGCAATGTTAAACTATGGGCTGGTTAAAGAATATTGAAAAGGACTGGATGTTAACTTAYACCTGCAGCCAGTAAAGACTTGCAAAATGGCAGGAAAATTTTAAGAGCAGAACTACTTGAAAACCATCACAATCAGCACACATCAGTATGAATCACTAGGTAAAGTGAAAAACAGTGAAAATCAATCTTGAAGTCTTATTCAACTCCTTTGCATTCCTTTCAAAATGCAAACAGGCCATAAAGCCTCTGCTGCCTAGTTAAGCAGTTAGTTTACAATTGCTTTGTTTCAAGAGCTCAGCACAAAGTAGCTTGAACACACTAGCAAATATATCCTTCTTTATTTCTTTTAGCTGCTTGTCAAAGAGTGATAGAATAGGTGCTGTTCTCTTCATTTTTCTAAGTCCAAATATTGGATTTATTCCCTCCCAGCTCTCATTTAGGGGCAGATTTTCCATACAGTGCTTTCTAAGCTGCACAATACCCCCAGATTATAATGGGGGTTGTGTAGCATGAAATCCTGCAGAGCTTTGAAATTTAGCTTTAAACCCTGCAGTGCTTTGGAAATTATGGCTATTTATTTAGCAATATGTTGGAGCAAGAGTGGAGAAAGGCCCAGGAGTTTCACAAATATTGCTGGGGCAGGATTAAGGTGTTCCAGATAGGAGCCATCCAAGGAACACCATTTTGTATTGACTATGCATGCCAAAATAACAGCATACCATATCTTTCTATACTTCTACAAAATGCTAGAAAAACCCAACTGTGCCACATACAACACAAATTTATATTTGCATTGCATTAACTTGTTTTCCTGTGGGATGCTCTTCTTTGCAAACTACGTAGCGATCCTTTTTTTTTTGGGGGGGGGGTTGTTTTTTTAAATTATTTTTAAGCCATCTTTTTTAATGGAACAGTTTTCTATATACTGAATTGCAGTTGATTTGAAATAAAAAGATCTAACCATTTCTACAAAGCTATAGTAAACAGGACATTGAATCAACAGAATGTGATAGTCAATAGCACCTACAACTGAATCAGACCATAATTCTTAAGTGAATTCTTGCCCCAATAAAGCTCTGGGACCTGTGCAAAAATTCCATTTAAGATGGGTCTTTTGTTGCAATGATTGTGGCAGGATAAAAAAAAGCTMAAGTACCTATTGTCACCCAGATGTGTGAACCAATTAGTTTTTAAGTCATTGTTCCTGAGCAGTAATTCATGGTTAATTCATACTTAACACCATTATGAATAGTCCTGTATATTTCTTTCAAAAGGGAAATATTTCATATTTCCATTATTCTTTAAAAAAAAAGTTATTGTATCTTTCTTATAGATTTTTAGAGACTATTCAGTGCATCTATTGAAAATRTACCATTCCAGAGCAGTTTAGAATAAATTCTAAAAAACAAAAACTCCATTAAATCCTATGGAACATTTCTTTGTGCATGTRTATGTGTGTACATGTGTGCCTGTGTACACTGATACATTTTAGGATTTTCCAAATAGGAATCCGTCATAGTATATTTTTTTTAAATACACAACTTCCTTTGATTATGATGGGATCTATAAGAGTGTATGAGAGTAGAATACAAGTAATTAGTGACTAGATCAAGCAGGCAMAGAATCCTGAAGTCAAAATGCAACACTGATGCATTTCCAATATGAGGAAATGATGAAAACAAACGAAGGCAATATGCCAGATACATATAAATAATTCACAAAGATATTCCCTGAACACAGGGATATGGGAAACCTACAATATATGCTGTTGAATCAAAAGGCAATATGCTTTATCTTCTTTTTTCCTTTGTTTGAAGATATGTTTGGAAATTATTAAAATGGCTATTTTCTTTTTAAATCAAAGCAAAAAAATTTGTTTAGTATTGCAATATTCTAATGTATATGAATGCATCATATAATTTATATATTCCTTCAGTCTCATATGAGGCTAGTAACAACCTAATAGATAAATTCAATTAATAATAAGCCTTCCTGAGTTCAGAAATATTTCAGAGTTCAAAATAATGTTTAGACTTTTACTGAGGGTGACAGCAGGTGAAGTTTTTACTCTAACAGCAGACTGGATATCTTTCTACATATTTGACACCTGGTTCTGTACATCATGTGTTTTCCTGTATCATTTGTCTCACATTCATGGAATTTTAATTTTTGTTAGAAGTATCAGCAATTTTTATGGCAATAAGAAACTGTGAACATGTTACAGATCCGTGGGCAAGCAGCTTGAATTGATCTTATTTTGCACAGTGATGCAGTTGCTTTTCAGTGATCTGATACTCAAGTCATGTCTTAAGTAGTCATGACATTATATCCAGATGAATTTATTGCTCTTTCTATTAAGTTTTTCTGTGGGCAATCACAATACTGACAAGGCTGCCATATTCACAGTTTTAAGCAGCTAGTGGGGCTGATTTGCCTAAAGGCTCCCAGGGGACAGCGAGTGTTCCAATCCTTTCACTAAAAGAAGTGAAAAGTTGCTCTCTCTTAAGTGACTGTGCCACTTCTTTATGCTTCTAGATTCTATCTCAGCAGGAGAAACATTAGTACAGATTTCCAATCTAATATTGAACTGGTTTAAGTGTGCAGCTTTTCTATTACTGCTCTTGCCATGTATAAGCACTAGTTCATGTAACATAGAGGACTTTAGCCTGGTTTTCAGTACCTTCTCTGCCTTTAGGGTAGAAAGAACTAATTTATTTATTAATCTAACTAAAGAGTTTGGGATGTTATTAAGGATTTAACTTGGGTTTTCTTAATAAGATAGTATTCATAATTTACTCTTTTCTTGAAAATACTAATATGTAAGCACACCAGTCGTGAAATCCACTTATGTTGTGGCAGCTTAAYTTACAGTAGCAAAAGATACCACAGATACATAGATGATGGGCTTTAAAATTGTTTGTATTTTAAGTACCAAGCATATTCCACAGGGTATATCCCCAATGATATGTGTGGAATATCATTGGAACTTCAGTAGTCTAGACTAAATGAAGTTAGTGAAAATTCTGTGCCAGCTCTAGTAGATTCATGACTTTGCCCTTTCTGGAAGGACTGAAACACTTGAAATTACTGCACTATATTTGGGAATTAAATCCAGACACCTTTAATTAAGAATTTTWAAAAWAWATATATATCTATATATTTATATCTCAAGACTTCCAGGTTACAATTCCAGATTTACTTCAAAATGTACCCCTCTGTGGAGTTGAACTGCTCAGCATTTTGTTTGCCTCTAAACCCATGTATGATACAGAAACCAGATATTCCCCCAAGCACCAGCTCTGAAGAGCTCAACCTGTTTTGTGTTCTGAGAGCACACCAAAACTGCAGTGATGGAGCAAACCTTCCAACAAAAAATACCCAATACTTCATTTTCTTCTCTTTTGAAGCTGTGCTCTTGGTAAAGGGATAAATTTATATGTTCCCACTGTTAAGTTTTGTACTAAACGTATTAGTTTTAAAATGTGGTGAGGAGTCTACTGCTTTTATGAAATCAGTGGAAGGTAAAGCTCAGGGCTAATTTATACAAAGCAGCATCTGTGGAATTCAAATGCTAACTTGAGATAATTTAAATTTTTAAAACTGTTTTTTCCTTCTGCTCCTGTGTGAAACCAAACTGCCTGTCAGTAACACCTTCTTAAACAAGGATTATAACATACCAAGCATTTATGCATGAAAGTGTTGATATTAATTATCTTTCCATARCAGCAGTATGCTGTTGGTTGATTGTAATAGGATGTAATCATGTATTTAGAGAGTTTTCAATCTTACCTAAATACACATCAGCTACACTCCTTCAGCAGCAGTTAGGCTGATCCTTGGTCAGAGATTCGTACACAACCCCACTGCTCGCAGTGATGGAGTGCTGCATCCAGGGGTGCCTTGGGATTGGTGCACAGCACTGCTCCCTGGCACATGGAGGAACTAACTGTATGTACCCTGGCTGCTCTGCATGCTCATCAGTGCTGTTTTATACCACTGGTTTCTGTACACATTTTGCAACAAAATATGACTGTGGGAATGGTACACTTAGTATATATGTTGGATTTGTTTGTATTCTTAACCACAGTATCAAGTTTCATTTAAATGAGAAAGAAATCAAGCTATTAAAGCTGTTGACATTCAGATTCTTTTGTCATTGCTCTCTTTCTCTTGTGATGTACTTATGATGTACTCTGAGATACAGAAATACACTTTTAAAATGTGAACTTTCACAGTTTTGTTTTAAGCCAGAGCTTTTATAGATTTCCAATCACATAAATAGTTGAGAAGTGTCATTTAACTCGCAGAAAGATAAATCTTGGCCACAGACTATACAATTAAGCAAATGAAAGCTGTTAGCCTGATACAGCCTTATTTTTATATATCACATAGCATGAAAGGCAGCACTTTTCCATTTTTGTATGCTCTCACACCCATTTCAGGGTTACAGGCAAGACGATAGCAGATTTTAAGAAGTTTGTAATGGATTTATTACATTTAATGAGCATGCAATATATGGTTCCTCAGCCTTGGCTGACATTTTGAAATTAGGCTTCCAGCAGTGAAATCTTGTCAGGAATGGGTTTTAGATTACTCAAGCTTTCAGGATTAGAGCTTTTTGTACATAATGTCAAGTACAATCGTCTGTTAAATGCTAAATGAGCATACCATTGTTAATGCAGCAGCAGCACAGAGAATAGACTCTAGAGAGTTTTTGCTGACTCTGAACTTTATTATGAACCTTACTCATAGTTCTGTTTTTGAATGTGTGAAGACATAGAGGAGAAAGACCTCTGTAGAGATTTTAAAAGTGTATTTTAAACTTTTCTTTGCTATAGATKACATTAGAACAAGTTATTTAGTTATCAAAAACCCAAAATATTATTTTTATTTAATTTTCTGCCAGACTGCCATTTTTAAATATCCCCTTTATATATTAGAAATGTATTTGTGTATAAGTGAACTCTACTATACTCTTTAAAAATATGACTTCTTAATGCTTCTGTCTTGCATAAGAATTAAAAAGTATGATCAACCTAAAAACAATGATATGTTTGAGCAACAGACATATATAAATAAAATGTTATGTGCATAATGTTTTCTCATGTTATGCACATTATTTGTACTGAGCTAATTCAATGACTGTCTCAAATCCCATACCTTTTGTCTCTGTAAAGCAGTGTTTGAGCCAGCTATGTTATCTCAGGCCCAGATCTGCAGCAAGAATGTAGGTACTAATTCAGTAATATGGAAGTTTTTAGTCAGAAAAGCCATAGAAGTTAATGCCATCTGTGCCCTTACATAAGATGGCYAGACTCCACTGCTCAAAGTGCATAAATTGTTGGGAGTCCTGAAAAAATGTATGCACAGRTATCAGTGTGCTGAGTCAGCAATGTCTAAACTGGAAAATGAGAGAGCATTGAGGAGAGGTTTGTAGGTCACCACTGCAAGCTTAGCACTTCTACTTGCTCTAAAAATCACAGAGAGCCCTTTCCAAGTTCAGGTCAGTCCTCCCACTTTGTGGGGGGAGCAAGACACACATGTTTATTTCTGTCCCTGGCTCTCATCTTGCCTTGTCACGACTTTGTGCTAGTCTTGAGTTCTAATTAGACAAAACATGATTTTTCAACCTAACCATTCATCTTTAATTTAATTGGCAACTCCAGCAACCCACCACCAATAATTTAATATCTTTCTTTTTTAATTGATTAATTCCTCAGTACAGTAGAAAATAATTGATGTTTTAAGTATTTTGCTACTGTTTAATATTTCTTATTTTGATGGTAAATATCCTCAGAATCTATCACTGGGAGACAGTTATCCTGTGACAACCTCTTAATCCACTGAAATCTTGACTCTGTGTTTGATTTCACCCAGTACCAACCAATTTAAACTTTTTTTTTCTGCTTTCTRCACCTTTTGGTGACAACGTATTTTCAGCAATACATATCTTCTACTTCTGTATGTATGATTACTGTTCTTTAACATGGAGCATTTTTTAATGCAGTGAGTACCTCATAAGGCAAGACCACAAGGCACTGAGCCAAGTAGATTATTGGAAGAAGTAGGCTAAATTCCATTGACTTTGTCAGCATCAGGCCAATTTATGGTAGCGTCAAATTTCATTTGTATCATTTCATCTGACAAAGAACATCCCATCAGTCTGCATATTTTGCTTCTGATTTAACAGTTTTGGGTTAGTAGCTAAATGTGGCTGCTCATGCTGGGTTTTTCGTTTGTTGGGTTTTCTTTTTCTGCAATGGTACACTTCTCTATCATCAGTCTACAGAGTTAAAATGGCCAGAAGGCTATGTTTAGCAGCCCTTGTAGCATCATTTCAACGTGATCTTCTCAGCCCAGTGTGCTATGGTATTATTTCAGTAGCGTAAGACCAATCCCAAAGCCAAAAGYTAGACCAGCTGAGACTATGGGAATAAGAAAAAGGGGACCCTGTTCTTAGAGAAGACAACCTATTTGGAAAATATAAAATAATTTAAATTCTTTTATTAAATAAAATTTAAAAAATAAAAAATATATCAAAGGTAGTGATAATTTCAGATTCTGAACAGAAGGTCCTTAAGGTCYCAACACGGGCTTTTCTGGATCAGAATTCATCCATTACTGGAAATTTGTATTAGCACAAAATTAATCAGAAATGAACAATGAATTCCAGCTMATTCCATCTCCCTTTCTTTGGCTGCATTCTCAGATATCTGAGAAAAATTGTTTTTCCTACCTCCTTTGGAGAGAGCTAATAAGTTCCCTGCCAAGGTGAGCCAGAGCAAGGCTTGGTTAGTATCTCAGATAGTCTCCTAGGAGTCACAGCAGAATGATACAGTCACCCTCTTGCAAGAGCAATTAWCAGGAAAAATTGCACTAAAAGTTTGTTTTAAGTCATTAAAGTTTGTGGGAGAAAAGTAAAACTAGAAAACTATCTTGTAGGTAGCACAGTATTATATCTCCTATTTTACATTTCTACATTGATTTCAAGTTTTCCTGCACTCTAAGTTGATCAGTAAAAATATCAATCATGGTGTTCTTTGAGGTTTCCAATATTCTTTCCAGGTATAAAAATAATGAAGATTAAAACGTTCTGACATTTAAAGGGGGAAACTCTGAAAGGATCTGTTTCTCAAAATCARAATTATTCAGTTGCTGCCAGAATATTTTCCATAAATGTCAAGTTTATTTTAAAATATCTTGAAGACAAGTCTGAGCATAACCTACTGAAATTGTAAGAAGAATATTGCTTTACTGCAAATCTTCACAGCTGTTTATGACTAAATCAGATCAATGGCAACATATTCCTTTCAGGACAGTCTCCAGTATCTTTTATACATCTTTGAAGCTTTACTGAGTCTCCAGCAATTGATTAAGCTTACATTTCTGCATGTATTTGCATTCATCCCTTCTAGCATATAGGCTAACACCATAAGAGAGAAGTTGTTAATTTTTACCTGCCTAACTGAGAAAAATGGAAGACCTCAACATAGTAAAGTCACAGCTAGATGCCATAATATTTCAGAATGAACTTGTGCAATGACAGTTGTCATTATCTACCTCTGTTTCTCAGTTTGCCTAATGGCAGGAGATACCTTCCTTTTCCATCCTATCAAACACTATTAGAACATGATGCAACAAGTGTCACTTCAGTACATCACTAGTTTCTCTGACTCAGCTTTTCTCCTGCCTTCATCCTTTGTCAAGTCAAACAGGGGAAACTCATTTAGTGACCTGCCCTGATGAGTAGAGGGACACCATATAAACCTTGTGGAAATGCCTATTTAGTGATTTACAGATTTATTGCTAGTCTATATCCTGCTACTCTGCTGCAATGAAGTACCTTGCSAAGTTTCATTCAAAAAATACCCATTGTCAGTCGTCCCCACTGAGGAAAGACCCAGATGTGAAATATTCCCTGAAGACACATAGATGCAGGCGGTGGATAAGGCAACACTCCTGGCAGAGGAAGAGCATTTTGTCTCAGAGAACCTGCCCCATAGAGCCTCCAGGGAAGAGGGAACGTCCTCAAACCTGAAAGCCATAAGATTCCCCATTCTAGCACAGGAGTACCTAGGAACACTAGCTTTTTAAAGCTGCTGGCTAAGCCTGCTAGTAAAGGAAGTTTTGAAACTCCTCCCTGTTATGCCTGCACCATTAGCAGTGCCTTGTTTTAAGGGAAGAATGCATAGCAAGCTACTGGTAGTCTATCAGCTACACTYGATTACACTCCATCAACTGCTGGCAAATTTTTTACAGCCACTCTCTCTCAATTTTCTCTTTGATCGACTGGCAAAGAAGACATATTGCAACAGAAGCATATTGAGTCTTGCAGAGTAAACTGCATAGCAAATCCCTCCGAGTGAAAACCAGGTACTAACAATTTCTTAAAGCCTTAAGGTTGTTTTTTCTTCCAAATTAATTTATTATACATTATATAGCTTAATGATGAGATCCCACTATCAGCTTGACTGTGTTTTTTTCATATACCAAACTAATCCTTTCCAAAGTAGAGGATGACAGTTTATTTTCACATACTTACAGACTAATGACGGCCACTCAGAGAGAAACATCTGCCAATACTGGGAATACTGTGTTCTCTTTCATACCCACAAATCCCTGCTTATAGCAGTCTTTGTCCTTATCTTGACAATATTGTACAAGCTTTTTCATTTCAAGAATCAGACTTGCAGTTCTCTCTGCTTGCCCACACATGCTATGCAAGCAATATCCCTTGTATCTCTKTCATTACAAAAATTCACTTCATTCACATAAGTAACATATAAGTAAAAACTTGTAAATTCTTTTGAAACTTAAGACATAAAAAGATCTTCCAGGCTGGTCTTCCTAGCWCAGGTTTCATCTGGTGAGGGAAAASTAAGCCTCATAGCTCACCATTTATAAAGACTAAAGAGTGAATGKGAGYTTTTTCAGAGGGGGAGGTGCAGCAAAATTTTTGTTCTTTACACTTGCAAAAGACATAGTCAGTTAATATTTTAATGACTTGATCATAGCTGCCCCAGAAGTTCCATAATGTTAAGTACTTCTTGGAGTCASCAGTTAAATGGTAGGACTAACTGAAGGACCTTACAGCATGAAACCCAAAATTTAACATGCGAAATATTATTTATCCTTCTTGTACATGTCTGAACATGATTCCCCCACTTTCTTTACAGAAAGTAAAACAAGAGGTTTCTACCTGTTTACATTTACTTGGCTAGGTTGCTGTGCAGAAAGCATGATGTGATGCATTTAATTTTTTTGCTTCTGATTTACGCATTTATCTTATAGAATATGACTTACATCATTTCCTGAAGACCTCATTACAAGATTTTGCATAGACTGTGTATAAAAAAAAACCCAACTCTGATCAATAAGGAAACTTTTTTTGGAAYATTTTATAGAAATAAGCTATATTTATATTAAAGTTTTAAGACCAAGAAGGTCTTTAAGTATTTCATTATAATTCCATATAACTAAAGAGTTTCACAAGGAYAGCTCTTGGAAAAACCATTACAATCTGATTCTTGTATTTGTATAGATTTATCAATTAACCTGCACAAATAGAGCAAGGAGCAACTAACCTCAGAACTGTATAATTAATTGATTAGACAAAATTCCATTTATATCTGTGAAGTTTTCTAATATCTTATGCAAGTTCTCTAACTGTGAAGCAAGGTCAGGGCTCCATTATGCTTTCTTCCTGTTTTTGATCAATGTAAGCACATCTCATATATTAGCATTTGAGCCGCATGGTAAGCCAGACAACCAAAACCAGATGAACAGAAGTGGCCTAAATTCCTAGCTAAGCAGCAAGGTTATCATAGTAATTGAAAGAAGTTTAATAAGGCACAATGACATAATGGAAGATTCCCAGAATGACAGAATCACAGAATACACTGGGTTGGAAGGGACCCACAAGGATCATTGACTTCAGCTTCTGGCCCTGCACAGAACAACCCCCAGGAGTCACACTGAGACATATTCACATCTATATGGTAAAATATATGGGTTTTTTGTATAGGACATAAATCCGTCTTTCCAAAATGAAGCTTTAGATAAATACACCTTTTTTTTTTTTTTCTGTGTCCCTGACTGATTAAGAATATGAGATTTCCATAAAGAATACTAAGGGTTTGGGTTTTTATGACAGAGAAGTACACCAGGGGCAAATGRGGCTAAAAGGACTATAGAAGAGAGAAGGAGAATGTCAGTACTGAAGAGTCTGTTCAGAGGAGATTGATAACTGTAACAGAAATAAAGGAAATAATGGAACAAAAATGGCTAAATAAAACYTAGAAAGATTAAAGGAAAGCTAATTTAAAATACAGCAAAAACCCCATAAGTTCAATTTAAAAGTTAATGTTGATGTAAAAGGCACATAGAATTATATTAGTGTTTTAAATTGTTGTTAAACCCCTGGGAATATACAAGTATGAAAATTGTCCTAAGCCAGACATCAATTTTTATTGTCTTCAAGGCAAGCCTGTCATTTTCTTTGTGCAGTGGAAAATAGAGAATATAAAATAGAATAGAAAATATAAAATTCTAGACATAAGAGATACAAATATCAAGTGAAGCAGCAGTGAAACTGTGTTTGCATAAAATAGCCAGTAACAATAATAGCCAAGTGACTTTGACCAGTGTACCTTGCAGTGTCGAGTAAGCTGTCTTGCCCCTTGTTTGTAATAAGCAGGCTACTTTCCATTACTGTACAGTAAACTTTTGTATCAACAGAGAACAATACAATTTGAAATGTGAAGTTGCTAGACCAGCAAAACCAACTAATGTAGAACAGGAAGAAACAATGTTCCTAGTTTTCTTCTGTAACAGCCATCTGACACAACCATCATCCATCCACCAGTATGAGAAATGAGTTTGCAGCAAACACAAACACCCACACCCTTACACACACACCTTCTAGAAAGTAGGGGATTTATGTGTGTAATACAGGAGGGGTTTGCCAAAGGGAAGACCAAATTATTAGAGGTGCTTAGACATCTAGATGTGCATCAGTGGGAGGTTCAGCCTATAGATGCAGACTTGCAGGTCTTCTCATCTCTACTTGCTTTTTTGTGAGCTCATACTGGTACTGGCCATCCATTTCAAATATAGAGAACAGTTTTCAAACAAGGAGAATACTGCAGAATTTAAGATGGATTTACACACAACACTTTACATATGGCTTTAATAGCAGTTCTTTGGTTTTCTGTTTAACACCATATTATCCATCATTTTGCACATRGAATGACTTTACTAGTGTTGAATCATCATGTTTATTTTTGAATATTGATGTTTTTGTTGTTTTCTGTGGAATGTAAATGGAAATGCATTACTAAAAATTTTTTCCCATTAGATGAATTAATTTTTTCCTGCTTTCATATATATTTTTTTTGTTTCATCTGCAGTGACAAAAAAGAATAATTTATCCCTAATATTTTAACAGGAAAGGTGAAAATGCTTTTGCATAATATTCCAGTTAATTGCTCTGCATTAGTACCTTAATACATCTTGCATAGCATCAGCAGTTAGGAAGGACAATAAAACTGAAATATCTGGACTGTGAGATTTGCTATATTCCAAATGCCTATTTAATTCTGTAGTAATCTCACACAGCAGTGCAGGGATGAAAGAAAGGTCTTGTTTAAAAAATGGGGATCTGCCACATACATTGTGGTCATCCAGAACATTTTAGTTGAAAACACTACACTATGAAAAATTAGAGTTATTTAGAAGAGTTAAATAAAAGGCTTGGCTGTTTAYTGCCAAATACTCCACATAACCACTTATTGCTGTTCAAAGTAATAATAAATAAATGCCATGAAATGAGAACAGTATTCCCACTTCTAACTCATATTACACAAGAGTTAAGAAATATATATATATATATTTATATATATTAATACAGAGGCATTTATTCATGAAGAGAAAGGATAAGTACAAACACTTGTAATGGCCAGAGAAGTTCAAGTAGTAGAAACTTTKAAAAGATGACAGCTGTAGTTGAACCACACACAGGTAATACAAAGTCAAGGTAAGGAAGGAAGTACAAACGTTACTACTTCTAAATCTGGAGAAACTTAAAAGATTATTACTCTTTTATAAAAGCTATTTATTAAATATGTAAGTGAAATATAAATAATTTCCTGACAGCATGTAGCTGGAAGAGGATAAAACAAGCTGTCTGTTTTTATAACATTTTCCATGGAGATATTAGTCATAATTAATAAAAGCATTAGTTTGGACTTTGTCTTAAAATTCCCTAAAATCCTCTGACTTAAAGATAAGTATGTAGTTCTCATAATTCATTGTCTGGAAGTTTCACATTCATCACTGTATTTGTTCTTACAGTACTTCTGGAAGGAAATATTATTTTTCTCACTTCACAAATGCAGGGGGAGAGAGGGGTTATCAGTAATATTTCATATAGTAAGTACCCAGGCATGTTTGAGCAAAAAGAAATGATAGAAAAATTTCTGAAAATTTTGGCTTCTAAATTAAGCCTTGAGGCAGTAGGAGAAGCATTAATCAAATGTTTTCAGAAAGAGAAAATAAGATCCGTGTTTTGTTGCAAGGATTTCAGAGACTTTGGCTTCGTCTATATATCTGCAATTAATTAAATGAGCCAGGAACTCTTCTCTGGCTCTGAGGATAATCCATAAAAGCTCTTGCCTTCCAGAAGAAACAAGCTGCATCCATGCAGTCTTTTGTCCTGTGCTGTCCAGTGGAAGGTGATGACTATTGCACAGAGTGGTATTGCTTGGCAAAGATCATGCCAACATTCCAGCAATATGGATAGTCACTTGCCAGGTACTGGAACCCACAGCCTATCCCTCCTTAGCTTGTTAGTCTAGTCATGGTCTGCATTTTGGAAATATTGACTTGATTTTTGTGCATGTGATGAAGTCTTGAAACTGTAATCAAGTCGGTATATCTAGCAAAGTCACTGCTACAGGAATTTTCATATCTTCTTCTTAGGAAAAACAAACCAAAGCAAACAAAACCCCAAACAAGCAAACAAAAAGTCCAAAAGCAAAGTCTAAAATACCAACAGTAAAAACTCTCTACACCGCCTGCCAAAGAGTTCTCTAGAATCTGACAGGGTATATTTTTTGTTTGCTTGTTTCCATCACCTTATTCTCCTAGTGTCTGAACTCAATCAGAAAAAGCTGCCATATAGGTTATTGTTCTTAGTGTGCTGACTCTGCTTGTATCCTGGTGTCACTCAAATTTTGGAAGAAATCTCTTTCTGAAATACAATATAGATTAGATAGTGCTGTCTCTTCAATATTTGATCATCAGTTGTGTACAATCAGTTCAGTCTTTCCAAAACAATAGTAAGTTTGTTAAATGCTGACTTCACTAATACTTCCCTCTTTGGCAGAATTTGGCAGGTTTCTGGCAAGTCTAGTCCATTAGTTATTCATCTCCTAATTTGCTGAAATTAACTCTCAGATATTGGGATTGTTTCCAAGACAAGGTCAATGTAGAGCTGAAAATCTTTTTTAAAGCCTTTTCTTCTTGTGTTGAGAGCTGCTTAATTTAAGCAGTGGATAGTGGCCACTGTCATAAATGTTTTTGCCTTTGCATTTAGTGTTAAAAGAAATCAGTCAAAATCTTGAAGTCTGATATAGAATGTCATGCAAAATTTTTGAAACAGAGAATTCCACTGAGTGTTCATATCTTTTTTCATTATAATGCGATAGGGGGAAAAAAGGCTGCTGGTATCTCYTTTTCCACTTCAGGTTATCAGTCATTTTCACATGGACATAGCTCTTGACTGGTCTTATTTCAGCTACTTTGTCTATGTGTTTGTCTATGGCATGCTGATTACAAGATGCTGTACCCCATTGCTGTTGTTACAGAAAAACTCTGTGAAAAATTATAGTCTTAGAATGGTTCTTTTATTTCATATTTTTCTGTAACTTTTTAAAGTCATGTGTGTGACTCTATACATGTAAGAATTGAAAGTAGTTTTTAAAAGTTTTTCCCTTTATTCATCACAGACATATCATCTTACATTAGAAATACCCTTAATAGTAAAGGTTTTTCTAAAATTGTCTGAATTTCCTATTTTTTATGTCACATTYACGAATTTCTCAATTCATATTTCTGGTCAGAGAGATACTAATTTTTTGGACCTCAAAACTRTATTTATTAATGTACCATATTTTTTAACATCTCTGCCGAAAGTGCACATATTCTGGTTATATCTTTGGCTATTTAGAACTATAGGTGAAGCCATGTCTGAGCCCCAASTGGTTCTGCTTACAGAGAGTGGACAAGCACTAGCAATTAGTCTGAATGATTGTTCTAGAGGTGCTCAGGTGGTGAAGGTCCGTGACCAGCACCCATTACATACACAGCTTCCTGATAAGGGCTTTTCTGCAGGTGTACAGCAATTCTTCAGCTGGGTGGGTTTGCCAGGAACCTACACTGACATCTGACTGTGGGAACACTTGGGTCACTGACATTCAATTTAATGCCCAGTGAGCTACAGACAGCAAATGGTTTTGTGTGCRTGTCCTTATAAATGCACAACTTCCATGAYGRGCTTCAGTTAATTCTTCACAGTTGTGACTTTCTCTTTTCCTCAATATTGCCTGATAAAATCCTTCTTTTGCTGCTAACATGTTAACTGTGTTGCTATTTTTTAAGGCTTCGTGAGACCTCACTTTTCCTGGTGTGAGATCTAGGTCTAAATAAAGCTGTGCTGGCAAACTAGCATCTCTGATGCTATCAGCTATCTTGTCTTTTATTAGTGTCTGCTTTTAACATTCTGTTTCTGCAGGGTTCAGCAAGACTGAACTGCAGCAGCTAAAACCTGTTTCTTTTTTT
>CADDXX010000089.1:379161-400178 GCA_902810485.1 Alauda arvensis | reverse complement strand
CCTAGCCTGTTAATATGAAAAGTCCCTTGTGTTTTGTTGTATCCTCTTCTTCCATTGTCTCTCTGAGAAGGAACATACAGGGTCTTCAGCAATGCCACCTGTGTCACAGATCAGAACGTTTGCCTGATATTGCCAATTATGTTACAAGCCCCTGATGCTGCTGAAGTCTCTAGAGCAAGGCCCTCACAGCAGCCTTTATCACACAGACATTTTTAATCTTGGCTTCATTACTGTAGGGAGATGGAGTTGATCTTCTTTCAGATGTTTTCCTCTTTTCCTGTTAATTCACGCTTGCAGCAGTGTTGCAAGGTTTCTTTTTCTTTATTCCTCCTTTGGACAGCGTACTTCTTTCCACTCCTTGTGTCACTGTGGGTCGCCAAATATAAGAAACATTCCTAATATTTGAGCTTCAGCTGAAAAAATTCTCAAATGTTGACATTTTTCTGCTTACTGTCTTCATCCTTCTGCAGGTTGGAGTCCTCTCCTCTTAAAAATTGTACAAACCACTGCCCAGCTCATTGTTTCATCTGCTGATATACAAGACACAACTCCTTTCTAGTGGTCAAATTGAAATTTTACAACACCAGAAATAACGATCAAAGCAAATCTCTTGATCAGACAGTATAGGCAACAGCTGTGATCAGGGTTTGAGAGCTTTGCACTCAAACCCATCTGTACCTGGCAGGGGTTCTAGCCCAGGCCCAGCTGTGAGGGCCAGATGAACCTTGCAAATCTCCCTTCAACCTCACATGCAAAGGGGATGAAATATCTGCCAGTATTATGGCTTTGGAATTTCCTATGGTGAAYGATCCCCTTGCCAGTACAAGAAGGCAAGCAGAGAGCAAAGATCTGACCCATTCAATTTCAGTTGCCTTAGGAAGATTACTTCTTCAAAATTTATCACTATGTTTTGGCAGATATAATTCCATTAATTCTAGTGGCTTTTTTTAACACATCATAGCACATTTCTCAGATCCCTCACCTCTRGAAGAAATGATGAATAAGTATGCCTGTCATATCAATTTCAAAACAGGGACTAGAAAATGGGGTTACAACAATGTGAAGCAGTCCAGTGGCTGTGATAAACTAAACAAGTGCAAGGCTCACTTGGTCCTGTTTAATGGGGTTAAGCCAGAGGAGGAGTGGGAAGCAGTGCAGCTACTATTCTTGGTTGTGCATTTTTATGAGAAACATATACAATTCTTTTTTCATTTGTGCAAGTAACTCTTTATGAAGACATCCGTTTCAGTGCCCRAAGCATTCCTTTCCTAAAAACTTTATTTACAAATTAAATAAAAAGAAATATATATTTTTAAAGTGTGTCAAGAAGTGTGTCTATCACATACAAGAGAGAACAGGCAGTGATTCTTGTATCACAACYGAGTGTGAAACCAAATTTTTCTGTTAACAGAAAATTTTTCCTAAATCACTGTTCTTATAATAAGTTTGTTCTTTTGCTAAAAATATAAAAAACCAACCCCAAAACAAAGCAAYACAACAACAGCAACMACAACAACAACAAAAATCCACCCACAAAAAACAACCCAAAATCAAACCTCCAAACAGCTTTGACTGGCTACAAATATGCAATAAGACCATGAGAGACAAATATCACCAGCCCTCAATTTCAAGAAGGCTACTTCCATTTTAAACTCACAGAAGTAAACCAAACCCCAAAATCTAAGCACATACAGCTTTTCATTCTAAAGTACGAGAATTTAGAGATATTTGAGGAAGTTATAAAAAGAGAAATTTCTTGKCCTGTCATCCAGAAGGTATGTTACTAGGCTTTGAATCAAATAATTRAACTAAAATTTTCAGATAGCCATGTAGATTCAAAATAACCTGGGACATCCTTCATGGAGTTCTTACTTTGCCTTTGATGATTCTGGGCATCTTCCTGAGGCTGTCTACTTCAGTCAGATAGAATAGCAGAAGGCAAAAGGACAATATCAAAAATACATGAAGCTATTTTTATATTGTCTGAGTTGGTCTCTATGGCAACATTTTTTAGCCTATTTAGATTAAAAAAAAAAACAACTCTGTCTCTCTCTTCCCCTTCTTACATTATTCTCTTGMGTGACAAATATTGATAGAAAGATGAACACARTGTCCAYATACAAACACCTGTTAAGTTTGGAAAAATAGGTGCTTGTTTGCTTTATATTTGACCTTTCRCTTAAACAGATACTTCAAAGACATCCCACTAAACTTCTTTCCTGTTATTTGAGAAAAATTACTAGGAAAAAAGATAGRTACATTCAACTTGCAATCCAATTACTCCAAACATGCATAGATGTAAATTTTTTTTCAGTCTGTGTTTGAAGAGGGTGGTGTGTGTGTCATCATCACTGCTTTTCAGCTGAGGGAGACAAATACAGGCWGGAAAATAAAATAGTTTTCCAAGGTCATCCAGCCAGCTAGCAGTTTCACTTACTGTAGTAGCAGATTTACACATTCTCAGTACATTAACAAGTGGTTTCTGATATTACACTTTATACCTAAGGTCTTCTTATTTGGCAGGTTTACATATCTGGCTCACTATATTCTTGCTTCTCCCTTCTGCTGTTGCATGAAAAATGCCCACAAACWAGCAGGAAATGGGCCTATACCCCAAGAACTGCCAAAATGACTGCCTCAAAAGGCCAGTAAATTCACAGAGAAAAAGAAATCTTTATGAAAGTGGAGGAAATTTGGTTTTGAAAATCCTATTTAGCTATAATAAATCAAAGTTCCATCTAAGAATAGTAGGTGTGAAGTGTATGTTCTTTATTGGAGGGGGAAAAAAGCTAAAACTGAGGAGTGATGGCAGTGATGAAGTGGGGATGATAGYACTGTGCAGCACTGGAGTGAAAGTGGCTGGTGCTGACCTGGGCTACCTGCAGAAGAGTTTTCYTGAGGATGTGGATCTTGGTGAAGCAGACAGCAGAGGAGTGCTTGTTTTCACTGTGTAGATGAATGAGATTTTCTTTACACTAGAARAATTCTTATCCCTCATGAAGTGACCTGATTTTTAAAATTATCTGGTATAATTTTGCTACCTGCCAGCTTTAGAACGTAAGAAAAGCAGTATCAGCTCAGCCCAGTGATCTGCCTTATTCACTGTGCTGTCTACATTAACCAGACATGCAGGAAAGACTACAGRAACAGGGAATGAATTATCCTATCTCTGATATCACTTCATGACTTTTTGCAGTCAGCAGTTTAAAGATTTTCTGAGCCAAGACTTCATCCAGAGCATCCATCAATCAGGCTATTCTCTAATCCACTTTAAACTCATTTATCACTTTGGCTACCTTCAAATCCTAAAGCAGCAATTCCACATTTCAATTTTTGTTGTGTATCAATGACATAAAAATAAAATAATAGGTTGAGCATCCTAGTTCAAACACTTAAAATTTTATTTGAATGCAAATTACATTTTTTGTATCCTGACCAGAGTTGTTTGTCTTTACAGTCACTCACAATAACTGGAAGTAAATTTTWAAAAGCACCACAGATGAGACTGATTCATGTGTATCCAACAYTCAGACAAAATTGCAGATGATCGGCTGCATCCTGTTGGCTGTTATGTTTCATGCAAAACCCAGAGTGCTGAGATGCAAGCCAAAATGTCATCATTTCAGTTTCATCAGAATGTACTTATATTTTTAAGCACCAGCAATTTTCTTACAAATACTATAAACTCTGCAATTTATTTATTTGAAAAATTAATATTAGATAGTTTTTTATTTAGAATAAGAAGCTGTAAGAGGAAGTTTTGAAATGTATTGGTGGTAGTTTACTGAGATCAACTGAGTAATTGAAATGGGTGTTTTCACCAGAAAAGTTTTTTTCTAAAAAGAAGGTCAATAATATCAACCATTCCTTTTGTACCACATATAGACTGTAAGCTGTCTTACAATTGGCCAATTATATTTAGAATAAAATAGTAAAAAAATAGTTTAAAAAATTAATTGTTAAAATTAGCACAGTTATTTACAGGAGAGGGGGGAAAAGCCACTAAATTGCCACTTCATCTGGATGAAGTTAATTCAACAATAGTTCTAAAGTAATTAGTAGCAAGCACTTACCATAAAGCCATCACAGCATTGCCACCTTCAAGGACCGAAAACAATTTATCTTCAGAAACTACATTCATAGCATGGATTGAGAAGGTAATATTAATGAAGGAAAGAACCAAGAAATAGCTGCATACTTAAAACTGACTAGAACTAAAATCAATGACAAGAGGCAGCCTGACACACATGAGTAATTTATTAAGCAGTGATAGATTTGGGTAAGCAACACTGCAAAATCAGTCCTTCTTCAGATCTGTGGGGTAAAGAAAAATTGGCAGTTTTGTAAACTGAGCAGTTCTGTTTGCCCTTTGACTAATATGTAAAACAGGACCTCAGGAAATGCACTTGCTCCTTTCCCACCTGATTTTCATTGATGTATTTATGCCGAAAGCTGTATTAAATCCCCTGGGGTAAAGACACTACTAGAATTAAACTTCTGTCAAGGCATTGCCCTGAGTGATTATGTTATTGGCAATCATGTTTATCAGGCATCCTGGAGTGCTGGGCTCTGYACCAGCACAGAGGGTGAGCACCAGGGCCTCCTCTCAAGGAGACTGCAGCCTGACTCAGGCRTAGAGCACATACAGTTCACAACACTGAAGTAAAAGCAGTAAGGGTGTAATGCTTGTGTAAGTCCATCCTCTCTAATAAAATATATGTTTATTCATACAGTGATCTCATACACGTTATTAGAGACTACAAATCACCTTCTTATAAAACATTAAAATCTTGTCTCTCTGTATTTAAGTGGCCACTATTCTGCTGTGTGTGGAGCAGCAGATTAAATAGCCCAAATAACCATGGAAATCTCAGGCCATCTTCTTTCATGTGATGCAAGAATAAGATACCTTTTAAGGAAATGTTCATAATGGGGAATCTATACACTGCCTGCTTCCTCTTGTCACTGCTTAGATGTCCACTGCTCAGAAATTTATATTGGATTTAATATTTATTAAATTGATCATGCAGACTTTCTGGTTTCCTGCTGCTTCCTGAAATACCGAGACACGGTCACTCTTTTATTGCAGTAGGCACCTTTAATGGCAAGTTCTTCAAATTCATTGGAAAACATTATCTAAGAACATATATAATGCCCTCCTGAAGGAAGCTATCATGTTGCTAGGCACTAGTACTCTGTAGATCATCTTGCTGAAATCTCTGTGCACTCTCTCCACAAAATTTTTCCCTCCTTATTTGGAAACCTCTTTTGTTCCCAGCAGGAAGCTCATGTTCTTAGACTCCCTGGGAGTTAAACAGAAGTGAAACAAGTAGATACGAGGCCTTGCAGAGAGCTCTGGGTCCTCACAAGGCTCCTTACAGTGACTTCCATAGGGAGAATGTATTTAGAAGATATAGGAGGAAGAACCTTCTTCCTACTGGTATCTGTGAGGAACGAGTGCTATCCTAAAAGTAATGATGTCCCAGATTCCTCCTCCAGATTGTGCTGACATATTAGATTACATCATAGTATGGACTAATTCAGCTAAACCTTTTCTGTGGCTCTATGAGAAGCAGCAGAGGGGAGTGAAATAYAGGCATGAAAGCCAGAGCCAATAAAAAAGACTGCTATTTCCCTTGTTCAAGAAACCTGGCTTGAAGTAATATGATAGAAGAGCTTTTATTAGTTACTACTCTTTCTGCTGCATATGAGTGTTCTACAAAACCATTTCATTCTTTGTTCCTTTAARACAACCAGGTTGTCATTGTGTTCTTCTTTAATAATCACAACTTTAGAAATTTTAAAAATAATGCTAAAGGAATCACTGTGAAAGTTTCCACACTGCTTTGTCATAAATATTAAACCTTTTATCCTACTGGTTTAACATAGCAGATAAAGAGAATTGAATGAATGTGATACCACGCAGAATTTCGTCCTTTCTGGAAGACAATGCGAAGGTATTAACAGCATAAATGGTCTCACCCTTTATAAGAAAAAAATTCTTGACATTTTGCTTTCTTGTGCAAGCAATGAATAGAAACTAATGTCAAAATATTAGCTGACTTTTTAACTGATTGTTCTTCCCATTCTCAATCAAACTTCTGTATACATGTGTGGTCACAGTCTCTTCTCTCTGGTTGAGAATATTATTGATTTCAGCTTTCATGAATTATCTAATTTTCTGTGATCCCAGTAGTCAGGGTATAAAATTGCAAGAAACTGCCTCCTTTGATTTCCTTAGTGTGCATAGGTATCCTTAGCTCTACAATCTTCCATCTATGTGAAAATTGCTGAGATTTCATTAATATCATTGGAAACACATAATTATTCAATRTTTTCTCTCTTCTGTATTTAGAGGGACTCTAAATTTATAACCTATCTTTTAGCTATGTTTTGTATTAAATAAATTAAATAAATTAGGATTTTCTTTCTTCCAGATGCAATTTAATCCTRAGGATGAGGCAGCTTCATTGCCATTATGTGTATCTCTGCATGAACAAAAAATGGATGGCCTCTGAAACMACCCATGGCTAATGCATTAAAGGCATTAGAAATTAATATCATTACCATAAGAGGAATTATTGTGATTCATGATGTGATTGTATAATAAGTTTGCATTGACACTGCTAGTTGCCCAAAGTGGTGATTCTGTTCTTTCCCCTCACGTATACAGGTTGACAAGATCTGATACAGAGCTGTAGTCTYCTCTGTCTTCTGTCTGCTGAAAATATTGTTTTGCCATGCATTATCCATCCAAAGGTCACTCTACCTCCACTTGYTTTTCTAGTGTGATAATGTGCTCTGATTTTAAGGCTAGAGGGAAAGAATATATATTTCTGAAAAAGAAAATTAAAATTGGGATTTGAATTAAAAGAAACAGCAAAAATTGCTGAACTGCATATATRCATATATGTATCCCATAAACAACTTTCAGAAGCATTTGCATTAATTTTTTGTAAAATTTCTGTTTGTGTGTGTATGTATACACAAAAATCATCTGTTCCCCTTTGTTCATAAGCATGTGTGGGGACACATGCACACACAMACTGCATTTGAGTTCATTTTTAGCTTTCTGTTCTAGGTTTGGCTGAGATGGAGCTAATTTTCCTCACAGAATCCTGTATGGTAGTGTGGTTTGGATTTCTGAACGAAAGAGTGTTGCTAACACACTGATGTTTTAGCTATTGCTGAGCAGTGATTACACAGCATCATGGCCTTCACTGTTTCTCAGCTGCCCYGGCACYGCGTCGGCTGAGGTGGACRAGAGAGAAGTTGGGAGGGARCAGAGCCAGGACAGCTGACCCCAAATGACCARGAGTTATCCCATACTGTATGACAAMATGCTCAGCAATACAACCAGCATTGGTCTTTTAAAGGTGGCTGTTGCTTGGAGACTGGCTGGGCAACAGTCTGCTGGTGGGAGGTGGTGAGTGACTGCTTTTGCATCACTTGGTGCAAGCTTTTTTCCCTTCTTATTAAACCATCTCTATCTCGACCCACAGGWTTTTCTCACTTTTGCTGTTCTGATTCTCTTCCCCATGTTGCTGGGGGAGTGATCAAGTGACTGGGTGGGTGCTTAGCTGCTGGCCCAGGGCAGCCCACCACATTTGCTCAAGCCCACATCATGTTTTACTTGGGTAAGAGAACAAAGTCAAAGTGTTTTACATGCCTCTGTAGGTGGGCATGACCCAAGCACTGGCATAAAGTCATCTGTACTCTGGAATAATTAGCATACCTCCTGGCATGATTTTGTCCCACACTAGCTAGCATTATCCCAGTCAGTTCCTCAAGCTCAGGATAGTTGGAATTGGCAAGGGACCAGTTTGGATGTGRCCACCTTATTTTGGAGTAGAAAGAAATTTACTAACAGGTGTTTTCTGTACTATTCCAGCTGGCTGCAGAAAGAGGGAATGCTATCTTACCCATTTTGYTAGCAAGTACAAATAGATGTAACCATAGCATATCTTTTAARAATTTGTTTTACCTGTTATTTTTTTCAAATAAACATAAGTTATGTGGTATGAGAAGACTTTGGATTGCCACAATAATGTACATACTATCTCCCTTTCCTGGATTCTGTTTCGAAAGGATACTCTTCAAAATACTCAAAACATAATTTTGAAATTAAACTCTTTCTATTTTTCTGTCTTTAAACTACTTTCAAAAAGACCATTTCTTACTGTCTCCATACTGCTAATCCTAAAAGACATTGTCCTTGGAGGAAAACTGAGCATGCTTGAAACTGAGGATCCTCTTAGGAGCAAAATCATCCTTTTCATGTTATTGTTCTTACATAAAGACTTTTAAGACATATGTGATTTAAAACTACTATGATTTAAAAAAAAAAAAGAACAAGAATGAAGGTAGGTGACATATGGCACTGTTGTAATAACATTGCAAAGCTATGGCTTCAGGGGTTTCAGTCAATCATGTAAAGGGATGAAACTTACAGATATGCAGAGAAGGAATCTTTGCTGACCCCAAGTATCCCAGACAAGAAGATGGACYGTTTTCATATGGCAGGATTATAATCATCACAGTCAGACTAACTGAAAGACAACTTTAGGCTTTGTTGTTAAACTTCTTATTCTAGGCATCATTTTGATTGCYGAGGAAACTCCCTAAAATTACAGCAATTTTATTGTTAGCAAATAACATCAAAACCTAAAATAGAGCACACAGATGATCTGATTTAAGAGTACAGGTASTCATGTGATAACCACATTTTCTTAGAAGAAAAAATGATTTTACAATAATGTGTTGCACTGGGGGAGAACACAAGGCAGTATTTTCTGTCTACCTAATGGTGGCTTTTCCTGCTAACTTGTTTCACCAGGACATCAGCTTGCAGTGGCTGCATTTGGATCCTCATGTAGGAATTTGAAGTCTCACATATCAGTATCCATTCTACTACACTCTTATGTTATGCCATCTTTTCAAGGAAGCTCCTTCAATTCCTCACCTTTGTCTGTGCCTGGACACCTCCTCCTCTTTTTCCCAGAAGTCCATAGGGAAAAGCCCTCTCAACTGTGCTCTGAGCCACTCTTTTCTTTGCTGACACTGCTGACTCATGTGTAGCCCTTGTGCTTAGCTCAGCCACCTCTTCATTACCAATCCTGGCTCTTTGCCCCTAGCTACTCACACAGCCCCCATCATAAACTTTTAAATAAATTAAAGTTAGGAAGACTCAGGACCTTTGGAACCTGGGTTACTCATCACACTAATTGATTACTGGCTCTTGTGTTCTTCAGTCTTCTCCAAACAGRTATAGCCATATAGCTAATGCAAACAAGTATTTCTTATTACTTAGTATTACTTGCAACAACCCAAAGAGAGATTTAAAAAGCTGGATATCTGTATCTAGTAAGCTGCAATGATTATACAGCACATCTTATTTTACAGCCAAGCAGCTTTTTCTTCACTGTTAATGTAGTTGTCTCATTACTGTATCTCTTCAAATCTGCCAAGAGCATTTGTCTTCATTTAAGAGAGCACACTACACATTCCATATTTTGAAATTAAAGCAATATGGACTTTTCAGAGCCTAAAAACAGTTCCTGAGAAACAACTGTCCTGAAAACCGAAGTGTAATAACATCAGTGAAGCTTTTTAATTACTGATCCATAATCTATGTGTTAGTTTGCATAGTTCCCAAGTCAATAGAAGTSTTTCTGCCAGCCCAGTAGAAGCATTCTGACAGCCAGCATGCACTCTTTTTTCTCCTCTGAGTCACATCCAGTTGCAGAGACTTTTCAGGCCAAATTGTGCACGCATCAATGTGAATCCAGTCCCTTCTGTTCACAATGCACCTTCAGTTCTGCTTCTGTATTGCTGTTACCCACAGTGATGGACAAGAACATAACTAATTTTTTCAATGGTTTTCAGAGAACAGTTTGATTTTACTTGCTCATCAATTCAAAAAGCAAATCTATATTTTACCCACAAATCTMCATTTTATCCTTCTTTAAAAAATAAATCTTTCAGATTTGGTAGTGCAAAACCTCCGAAGCTGTATTTATAGGGCAATTATTCMAGATAGCATCAATTTCAATTTAACCTTTTAATTCTCATTCCTCAATAGCTCAGTTATGAAGAACTTGTTTTAAGAAAGCAAACCAGGATCTGACCTAAACTGAGGATCATCATTTTGCATTCAAAAGAGTTGTTTAAAGAAGAAAAAAAAAGAAAAAAAAAGGCAAAAAACCAAATCACCAAGAAAAAGAAGACAATTAGAAAAGTTTCTTCTCTGGCACAAGAAAGCATCACTATTACAGCACTGTGATAGCAATTTCAGACTAATTAGTCAGGAAGGAATTGAAAAAAATTTATATAAATTTATTTTATGCTTTAGAGTTTTAAAGGGCTTATTTTCTTTTATATCTGCCTGTAAACTTCTTGTTCTGAGCTTCACAAACTTCAAAACACACCTTATTTGAGGTCACAGTTAAAACACTAAGTTATTTTGTCCCGACAGAGCTGACGTTTACCTTGTTTCAAGTGTTTAACATCAAAGTCAACACAATATATTCATGATGTGAAGTAGGCCATATTCACTTACCAGAAAAAATGTTCATCCAATACTTTGTAAGCATTTAAAGCACTTAAGATAAGAAGCAAGATCACAAGCCTCTGCTCATGCACGTTTCATTCCTTATTCTGTAGGTGTAACATGCAGTATAAAGCCCACTTAGATTAATGAGAGTTTTTCCACTGACTTCTGAATTAATCCTGTAAACAAGTAGAGGATCCTATTCCTTCATTTCCTGCCTGCCCAGGAAAATAYACATCTTCACAGCACAAAGGCAGAAGGGGAAGAAATTGTCTTGCTAGGTTTTGTAATCGAAGAAATTAAATTGCCTCTGAGTAACCTGTTCTGTGATACTGCTTGTGCAGAACTCATTTGCTTAAATATAACCTGGCAATAACAATCCAAACCAGGAGGAGGACTAAAATGAGTACGAGTRTAAGGRAATTGTATGAGAATTGTCTTCCACCTGGCTTTCAATTTACTGTAGGCATGGCACCAAGAAAGCAATTCTGAGTTAAACAGTACAAACCTGAGCTTTGTACTGACAATCTCCAGAGAACRCTGCAAACAACATGGAATGAATTTTACTGTCTCATACATTAGTCATAGCTCAGCATAATATGAATTATGCAGCTGGACTTCTTGCCTCTATCCCACCTAGTCACCAAAATGAGCCACAAATATTTCTATAGCCCCAAGGCAAATTAGCAAAACACAGCTTCCATCCCTTACATGAGGGATGGAGGGGGTTGAGTGCAAGCCAACCAYCAGAAAGGGTTCCTGACCCAGGCTCTCTTTCAGACTCTGTGTGGGCCTGGGCTGAGAGAACAATTTTTGGCCCAGGTCAAAACTGTGCCAAGGAATTCACTAACAATTTATGCACATGCCAGTGCATAAAGGGTACCATTGCTACTTCTAGTGTAGACTTTCTGCCACATGACAGTGAGAAAGGTTTGCACATGAAGCTTGAAACTTTAATGAATTATTTTCCASTCCAAAAGCCAGGAGGCTATCCCTTCACATCCAGTTGATATAATTATTTTGTACTATTTGTATTATAAGATCTGGAGAAGAATAGTGCCTAGCAGAGGAATTATTTTGAACAAAACCCAGCAGTTCTCCCTAGACATAACTGATGCTGCAGTACAACTATACTGTGTAAGATTTAAATGCAGAGGTTGTTGATATGAGTGATAGAGGTGACAGCTATCAAGGGAGAACTTTGAAGAAAAGTGACTGCAAAGGGCAGAAGTTAAAAAGAAGGCTCCATATAATTCCAGTGGATCACACATAAACAGCACTTCCATTGCTGAACTCTGCACCTGGGAAAAATGGGAGACATTCTAACTAATCTTCATAAATAAGTGTGAAAAAATATTGTAAACATCATACAGGGGTGATTTTCAGAAATACCTTCAAGGTAAATCTTGGTAAAAAAAGAGAAGGAACTGAATTTACCAGTAAAATCTAAAGAAACTTTAGGAGAAAATAGTAAGAAGGATTTAGAAGTGTRTGTGGAAAGCACAAATGCAGAGAAAAACTACAATTTAAAATGTAAGCTTACTTCCAGATACACTTATACTGTTGCAGGAGGATCACTGTGGTTATATTGTCAGATAAAAGGACAGATGCCAGAAGAGAAGAAAAGCCTTAAATCAAAGTARTTGAACAAATTATATTGCACCCTGAGACTGGGCACATGAAATGGTCGCAAAGTTTAGAAGTTATTGCAATAATTTGCATATGGTACCAAAAAGAAAAGAAAAATAAAATTTGATGCTGAAAAAACACTTGCTGTGAGATTGCCATGCTGTTGATAAAGATGGGAGTGTAATTGTAAATTAAATCAAAGGAACTGCAGAAAGAGCTGGTTATTTACAGCCAGCTTATATGCTATTTATCAGAACCTAGAAAGGCATCTTGCTTGTTGTGGATAAACAAAATGATTGAGTAGAAGGACAGAAAATTGAGTGTCCTTACTTATCACTCATTATCTTTGTAAGGCAGATCACCTAACTACTCAAATATTACTGCTGTTGCACTGCATCTTGCTCTAAAAATCCAAGTAAAGTCACCTATTCATATTGCCTTGCATATAGAATCTTCCGTGTAATAATTAACTGTGCATATCTCATCACACAAATGCACATCAAGTGATAATTATTCTGGGCTATCATGTCAGGTATCAGAAAAACATGTAGTGAAGTTAAACAACTTGAGTCTTCAACTGCTAAGGACACTGGAAAAGACTTTTAGAAGATCCCTAAWTTTTTCTTTGTGTTAATTAAAATAAATAGTTTCATAGATATTGGTTTAAAACACAAATAACATTATTTTAAAACTATTATTTCTGCTATATTGCTATTTTCAATATCAGTATCTGATTTCCTGGGTTCTTTGCTTGAACAAGTGGTGTTAGCAGCACTGGAGTCTGTCAAAAGAAAGGAACATGGGATCTTTTAAATGGCATCTTCAAAGCTTTATGGTGTCAGCAATATTAATGATCCTGGAWGGGAAACCTGAAAGAATTCAGCTATGATTTCTCAGAGTTTCAAATATGTTTGCAACTGAAGAGACAGCCTCCCTTGCCATATTTTTTCTCATTGAAAATATGCCTCTCTTCCAGAAAACCACTCCTGAAAAAAAAGTTCTTACTTCTTTGTCTCACAGTCTTTGAATGTCCGTCTATTTTAACATGTCACTTTACTCTATAAATCAGCATTTAATCTTGCATTCAATATTTTCTGACCAATATACTGTATCCCTGTATTCTGACAGTCTGTTATTCCTGAGGCAAAGATACTGCATTGCCCAAATCAGTTTAAAAATRGGTAAAAATGAAAAATAAAATTTAGAATAATAGCAGTTTATTCTTTTATGAATTTACATTTTTATTTAAAAAAGTGAATGATACACTGTTTGAGAGTCGATGGCTTAAGAGTTACTAAAAGAAAATAAACTATACAAATTTTATCTTAGAATTACTTTTCTGCTTTTACTGTGTCCTTTGCATTTGATTTGTTTGTTCTTTTTTCCTTTATTCATTATTCTGGTCTTTAGGTGCTGTTTGTTAACTCAGTACATGATCAGAACATCGTAAGAATAGCGCCAATTTAACTTATCTCCTTATGCTTATCTCCACAGAGATAAGTCAAAGGAAARATTCCAATCTCTAAGAAATTTTATTATTTAATAGTTTTCTACTACCTCTTATTTCTGCTTCGTTAAATAATCTGAGTGGATTTTAGCCCTGCTCATTTTGCTACCACCAATACAGACTTAGTTTTTCATGTTTATCTTCAAATTGCTTTGATTTTTATACTGTTTATCAGAATCCAGGGACAGTCAACAAGTTTGTTGAAGGAAAAAGAACCAATTTCAGGGCAAGAACACAAATCAGATGTTCTTACTTAACCCTCTTTGCCTACATTTGCAGGTCATAAAAATTGACATATTCTCTGCTTCACTCATCATTATGATGTAAAAAATATTAATCACTAGAACATGTAGCTTTGAATTTCCATAATTTTTTAGATTTGTCAGCTGTGCTTCAGTACACTCATTTGAAGTATGTGTCTTACAAGTTTGAGAAATAATTTGATGCTAATGTGTGTTCTTGCTTTCAATGGTATATTGTTTATTAAAAAATKATGAATGGTCTTACTTAGATATTCCCTGTAGCATAACACCTGAGACTCAATTAAAGTCCATGAAACTATGCATTCTGAGGACAGAAAAACTCCTTCCCCTCACTTATAAGTAAATATGTGGAGCCAAGAACAAGAGCAATGGGAGGAAAAGGAGGGTAGAGTAAAAGTTTGCTTAATTTCAGAAGCATGGAGAAATAGTGAATAAATCAGGCTGTTAAAATTAATTTTGTTGCAGGCTGACAGGTCCTCAGCACAGGTAATTAATTCAGTGAGTTTTAATAAACTAGAAATAGAAGCAAATGAGAAACCTCTCCTCCTAAAGCAATGGGGAAGATGTRTACCACTATCTCTTGGTGCAGGCAAGCTGACACACGGCAGCTTTCTGTGAATGATGGGCCACAAGGTTTGAGTGATGCTGCTGCATGTGCAGGAAGGTGAGGGGAGGTGGTGGTYCCTGGCCAAGGAAGAAGAGGAGAGGAAGGAGCCATTGGCTGTATTCCATAACCTGGTGAGAAAGAAAAAAATGATAACAAATATATACTTTCTAAAATTAGATATATTCAGTGGTTCATTTAWTAACAACCTTTGGTGAAAATTAATTTGTTTCTATTTGGAAATTGACTCCCCAGATACAGTGCTTTCCCAGACAGAACAGCATTGTTTCCTTATTCATTTATCAAAGGGGAAGAATAAGGAAGTACATAAAAGGCAGATTTCCAGGGAGGTATGGGACAACATGAGCCCATGGCCGTGCCTGGGAGGGGACAGTTTTATTTGCCAGGACTGCTTCTCTTGCAGGGAGGGAGGCTGAGTTCGCTGCAAGCACTGCCTGCACATGAACCTGTCATTACAATCCCACAGCGGTTGTTTGGTGATGTTTTGAGGCTGATTTGCATCTTTCTGATGGCATGTGATGCAAATACACTGTTAGATCAGTGATACAGGCTTACCATTGTTGTTCATTAAACATTGTTGTTCACTGTCTGCTGCTCAGAAGAGTTAGATATAATCAGCAGTCATATATTCCAGCTAGAGCACAGATCGCTTCTCAGAAAACTTGCTTCTGTCTTCTCATTTTCTGCTCAACATAATCATTAACATTTTCATCACAGTCCTTTCTTCCACAGTAGCCATGTCCACATTTGTCTCAGATTATCATCATCTTCTTTTTTTCAAGAGACAGGATAAATTATTAATTAAATCCTACAGTGTGCACTCAAGTCAACCATTAGAGTTAGCAATGTTTTCACCAAAAAGATCAGGATTTGTTTGTGTTTGCATTATCTATAAGGGAAATAGTGTATTCACTCTTTCAGTGCATTTTTTTACCTATGCAGTTTCTCCATAAAAGATTCTGTACTATTCCTCAAAAGTAATTTTGTTGTCAAATTCTTGCTCTGACGGAACTCTCTAGCTTTTGCAAGAACATTGATAGAAAAGCAAAATAAATTGYATAGTAGCAATCCGTAACATGTACCAGCTAGTTAAAGAAAGGGCATCTATGARTTTTCTGTTATATTTATTGTGTGTTTCACTGCAGAACTTTCATTTTAAATAGGTGGTGTTTAGGGGGKTTTTTTCATATACAGGAAATACTGCTATTAGTCAGGTTTTAACTGTATAGATTTTACGAATCCATATACCTTAGGAACATCTACACATAAGAATTAATGGCAAAGCCTGGGATGGAATACCTAGACCCTTGTCAGGATCTGGTTTGTTTGGGGTTTTTTCCAGTTTACATTACTTGTTTGCTGGGGATTTTTGTTTGTTTTTGTTTTTTCTTTAATTCACAGTTCTCTCTATACAGAACCCCTTTCCTCTAGATTTAAATAGACAATTTAACTTAGGGTTTGAAGATAATGTGTTTGTCACATCTGTAAATTCAAAGCAGGAAAGCATTACATTTTGACTCTTCAAGTGCATGCATTTTTAAAAGTTCAGAGGTTGATGTCAGCTAATGCTAATGTCAGCTGGTATCATCTATCAGCTATTTATTGAAGATAACTCTATATCAGCACAACTGATTGCAGATAAGAATCTGGAAAAATTAACACCATGGAAAATTCAACCCAAAACATACTGGGAAGCAATTAAGAATGTAAAATGAACTAAAAAGCTTGGATGGTGTAATACATGGGTGTCATATATATCCTATCCTTCCTATCAGCCTTGAATCAGCAACATATGCAAGTACCTATATATAAGTAGGAATGTGCATATTCTCTCCCTAAATAATTTGCTCAACTGGGATTTTAGTAAAAACTCATGACTAGCCTTAATACAAGGCTGAGCATAAGGTAGCTATTAAATGTGTATGGTGCATTAAGAAATAATCATAAAGTAATATCTACATCTTTCATTTTTTCATGAATTTACCTCATTGATGTTGGGGGTGTGAACTGTTTTTTCTTTTAATCTTAACAAAATTTTGACACTTTAAATTGTGCTAAGAATAAATTGTGCTAATAGTGTTCTCAACGTTACTGGTGTGGTCTTTGTTCTGGGGTACAATGCAGACTGCATTTTATAGCCTGCTACTGGCATTTTAAGCAACACAGTGGAGCACAGATCATCCTTTGTGCCAAGAAGCTCATTTACGTAAGCTACAATGTCAAGTTTAATTAAGGACTACACTGACAAAAAAAAGCCAATTGCATGTGCTCAAAATACTTTTCAGATGACAGATGACGGATACCCATAAAAACAATATCCAGGGCAATTGTTAAGGTTATGATACTTAAACCTGCCTAAAGTTATCTAAGGCAGTATATTTCAAGAGGTTAATGTTCTATAACATTTTAATAAAAAAATCAAAAAATAAAATTTTMGTTTTATAATCAGGGTCCTTCTTCATGGAGGGAAATAAAATATAACTGGCAATTAAGAAAATTTACATCCCCATATTTTCTCTGTTCAGCTCAGTGTGATTTTATAATCAGTAATTTTGTAACTGGCTTACCAGAATGGCTTTATGATGGTCCCCAGTCARAGTAAATATGTAGAGAAAAATCTGCTGGCATGGTTTATTTTGTKTTTTTATCCCTGCTCAGAACACTCAGTGTTTGGGAAAACAAGTCAAAACCTCTTCTGCCTAATCCCCATCAACATTTCTCTTTCTTTCTCTTGTTCTTTGTGGCCACCACATTATAAAGGGARAAAAGGGAGAGTTGATGCTAAGGATAAAGGTCGAGATGATAGAATATGACAACTCTTTGAATTGAAARCAGAAATGAGTGTCCCTAAGTATTCAGCATGAGCTTCTCTTTGCTCCCTGCAGGGCATCTGCACCACAACCACCGCATTTTTACACTTCTTCTTCTTAGCTTCATTCTGTTGGGTTTTGACAGAAGCGTGGCAGTCATATATGGCTGTTACAGGAAAAATTAGGACACGGCTCATAAGGAAGCGTTTCCTGTGCCTTGGATGGGGTAAGTCAGTAAAATTAATTTCCTAAGAATCATTGGAAGGAAACATTTAATGCAGTGGCAATGTCAAGAATATAAYTATTTTCTTCAGGAAAACTGGAAGATAGTAGACAGCATGCTACTAAAAGGAAAACTAGGTTAGAAACCTGTATCTCAAGCAAGGTATCCTGGTGTATATTGTAGCATTCTTTCCTGAATATGTTTTAACAAAATTTTAGAAGATTTTCAGCAAAGGAGTGTAATATCAAGAAATCAAAATAAAACAAAAAAGAAACATTCTCTGAATATTCATGAAAYCTCTTTCTAGTTAAGACCTGTCAAATGTACCAGTAATTTAGCTACATCAAAGCAGTACAACGTGGGCAGAAAACAGTGTCCTCCTCCCTGCCAGTGCTTCATAAAAACAAATCCTACAATAGCAATGTGCTTCATTAAATAATTCATTCCATATAACATTCTCCATTTTGCATTAGCTTGCCCTGTCATTTTTTGTCCAGGCAAAACAGCAGTATTTTACTAAGCATCTGCTGATTATTACTGTTTTGTTCTTTTTTCAGGACTKCCAGCATTAGTGGTTGCAATATCAATAGGCTTTACCAAGACAAAAGGATATGGAACAGCTCACTAGTAAGTCAATCTGAAATGATAAAATGTGTTTTTATTTACCAAGATCATCATACCCATCAGGAACTGTATAGCACACTCTAAAGGCTCTACAGGTATCCATTCACAYCTGGAATTGTCCTGAGAGTCACTCAGTGATCTACCAAAGAACAAAGAGAAAGCAACATGCCAGTGTTGGACTGAGCTCAGCAAAACACCAGGAATCCTAGATTTTGWTTGAGATTTTGAAATAGCAAGCTTTTAAGAACAGTGAGCATTAGGTCCACTTAGACACCTAWCATTKATATAAATTTACAAAAGAAAATGTTAAATGCTATGGGTAGCCTCTGCCAACCTTTAAACACATCCAAAACTGTACTGGCAWGAGTCTCTTTGGCACCCAGGTTTCTGCACACCAATCAGGTACCTTGACTTTAATGCCTCTGAGCAGCTTGGAGCCAAAGCCCTTCAAACATCTCRAAACAGTTCTCCTATCCATCCCCTCTCTCCTACTCACCCTGATMCAGCCCATTTCCTGGACTGTATCTGAGAGACAGAAAGGAGGAAATTTATGTGCTTCATTTACATTCAACTAATTTATTTCCTGTTTAACCACCTGGCTGATTCCAGTGTGTATTTAGCACCTCGGAAAATTAACTCTTCAGAGAGGCTGCCCTTCAAGCTTCTGATTAAGAAGTAGCTGAGCCTTCTTCCTGCCACTGGAGCTCTCCAACCACCATTATGTATGCARGAGTGTGCTTCCTTGGTCAGCCTGTTAGGAGCTCTCCTCACGTTGCTTCAGAAATTGAGAATGCATCTGGACAGAAAGAGGAAATATGACTCTGTAGACTGGTAATGAGGGCATTCATCAGAGATGTGGATGAGTTAGGTCAAGTCCTCACTTCAGTGAATATTTAATTATTCTCCTTAGCATCATCACTGAGTGAGATCAGGATTCCCCCTCCCTTCCCTGTATGTCTCACCATCTTGGCATTCCAGCTCTGGGTGGACAAGGATACAAAACCAAACCTCCTCCTGAGTTCCGGTTTCAACCACTAAGCTCTGCAATTATAAACTGTGACAATCTTGAGTATTTTAATGAAGAATGTCTTATGTAACTGAAATATGTGAATATGCACTTAGAGCTGGCAAGTGCAACAGTGGTCTCAGTCCTCTTTTCAGTGATATATTGAGAGCCTACTCCTCTGAATTCTTTTTTAACTATGTACTCATCTTACTGGCTTCTTTTATTATTTAGTCCTTGAACCACAACTGGAAATTTAGGCTGTAGGAATGACAAATTACAAAATAAGGATGTCCAGACTCCCATTGAGGATGTAGCTCTGTCCCTTGCAGGATTAATCCCAGTACATTTGCTCTACTGAAATTATTCATGCTTTAGTTAACATTGCTTCCTGCTTCCTTCCTGGGCTGAATGCATTTTTAAAAGAGGTTATTCTGAAATATTCAGACAAAGCAACAAATCATTCATTAAGACTAACCTGAAAAGTAAAAAAGGGCAGGTCTCTGTACGTGTAACAGCTCTTCTCCCAGGAATCAAATCCAGCTGAATTGGTACTACATGAGAAAAGAACCAATGAAGGCATGCAAGGGACAGATAAAACCACAGTTTAGCTTTCTCATCTTATTTGCAAATGTATTTTCTTGGCATTTGACATCAGAATTACATAAGGAAAACAGTGAAGCSAAGGAATGGAGATTCCTCCTCCATCACCAGCTGATGTGCTGTCCCACTCCAGAAGGCAGCAAAGAATTGTGTCTCATGACAACTGCTGGGCAGTGTCAAAACAGAGCTCCTGTCCTGCTCCTCCTACCATAACCAAAGCAGTTGTGTAAGTTTTTTAATTGCGTACACYGTATTTTGTCTGTTTGCCTAATTGGCAGCAGTCAGTTATAGACATACTGCTATCAGAAGCACACCCTGGTGCAAATTARTAATGCTCTTTAAAATGCTCATTTTGAAAATGAAGCTTTTAAATGGAGAACATTAAAAGTGAAAATTAAAGAATTTATTCCAGTTCCATCGTCCCACACATGAAGAGATTAATGGAAAAGGAGAAGGTTCAAGAAYATTTGCAGCACCTCTCAGTTTTGTRTGATATATGTATGATAAGAGTGCTTGAATTGTTCACACTGAAGCCATTTCTGTGATCATCAGTCTCTGATTTCTGTCTTTTTTCTGTGTCCTAATTATTAGACTGTTACATTTCTTTATTTTTGAAACTACATAAGAGAAACATTTCACCCAGACACTTGTAATGATAGAGATACAGAGTCTGAAGGGAYTTCCTAAAAATAATAAAAATATACAAGTTTTTAGATATTTCTGGTTATCTGGAAAAGATTAGTGTGTCTGAAAGCTTAATAGCTTTTTCCAGMTATTTCTCTAAYAAACATTGTTGCTATCTCTTTTCAGACAATCAAAGTTATTATAGTTAATAAACCTGTGTAAACTGCTCATGTTAACATACAGTGCAGATAAATCCCAGGAATTTATTGCATAAGCAAAAACTAAAATTCTGTCATAGTCATACTCTTGCCATGCTCTCTTAAGAAAAGGAACTAATCTCCTGGAGACTATCAAACATCTCACAAAATGTACAGGACACAGGAGCAAGTGTACAGATGCTTCATCACTCAGCACAATTTTATGACCATGTAACATGGTCCCATAAAGCCACCGGTGGCTGCTCTTAACACTGATCAATTTATATGGCGTTCTGCTATGTGCACATCAGGGAGAAAAAAGACAGAAGAACAAAATAAAACCAACTATAAAACATAGAA
>CADDXX010000089.1:308345-379095 GCA_902810485.1 Alauda arvensis | reverse complement strand
TGTAGAAAACACCCAAAAATCTATCTGCAGATAGTCTCCAACAGGAGAAGATGGAAGAAAATTAAATTTTAGTCATCAACTAGGAAATGTTTATTATATTGCAATAATTATGTCACACACTGGTGAAAATCCAGACTGTTGAAAAATCAGATTGTATAAAAAAGAGATTAAGTGAAAAAAGTACAACAGGTACATTTTTTACAGCTCTGCCTCTAAGTGGAAATCACTCTTTTGAGCAGCCATTTTACTTGATAACATGGAAAAGTGAGGGAAAAAAATTTCCTTCRTCTCAAAGGGTTTTGTGGTAGAAACTGGTGTTTATTTCTTATTTWAAAAAAACCTGTTCTTGACCCTTTTTTCAGCACAGGTAACTGARATTATGTTCAAAAAACACTACATGAATTATTTTTATGAACTGCTGCTTCTGTCTCCCAAAACCATGAAAATTTTAATTACAAGTCCTAGTTACTCAAAGTGGTCRTCTTCACTAAGTTTAAAGGTTCATACTAGTAAGGAAGGGCACTATGAATGCATTTCCCCCTCTCAGAAGTCTGTGTTCCCAGACTGACAATAACAATCTAGCTTTTGAAAAAATAGCAGGAAAAACTGCAGAGAATTTTGAAAGCATTTTTCTTTGACATTGCAAAAATAAATCAAACATTAGTGGTTTTTGAGGTAGGATGTAAAATAGGTTGGCATGCTCTAGCTTTTTAACTGTGAAGCAGAGAGGGACTRTTTGCATCCATTTATCATTCCAGAATTCAGCACACTGGTACCATTGCGTGTGACAGTTCATGTGACAGTTTCCACATGGCTTCATTACAATGGAAAACATTTTTGTTCTTTGCAGTGAGAATACCAGCCCTAAAAGCCCATTAAAATTATGATTTTACTTGGTTTTGAAAAAAACAGAAGCATTAATGGAAAACAAAGAAGATATGTGTGATTCTGATRTGAATTAATTTCCCAGTAAATTATTTTAATGTATATACTGGGGYGTCCTTATAAGTAGGTGTGATCATGCATTCAAACAAACATGCTGTTCTTTGAATGTGTAATCACTTGGAAGAWAGCACAGCTGCATTTACTTCAGTGTGTAAAGCTCCTATCCTTTTGCAGATATGAAAAGCTTTACATCATAGTATATAAAATATTTAGAATCTGATTCTGTAAATGCTCTGTGTTTGGAAATCTGATGGTTTTCAGTAAAAGSCATGATGCAGAATGACAAACTCTTTGAGATTAGGAGGTCTTCAGAAAATACGGTTTTCAGGTGCTTTAAAATAGACATTTAAATTGTTTGCAAAATATTAGAGAGAATACAGRACAGATCATATATCATATATGATTTTTCTTTAATGGAAATAGTCTTTAAGGTATAGTTCTAATAGCAATTATTAAATGACAGGATATGTAGAAACCTATTTTTTCTGAAGTACTATATTACATGTACCTGACCATTTCATCACTTTTAAGTATAGAACTATCAAATATGGTAAACTAGAAATGTTTCTAGATACCTACTTGGCAAGACCTGTTGAGTTAACTCATCGTACATGGTTAGAGGAGGTTAAATAAACATTTGCAAACTTACTTTCTGTTGTGCTCTTTATACTTTTGGGCATTTCAGTTTATGTATTCACATTAAAGATTTTGAAATCTTTTCCACTGCTAATGGAAATATCTTTCAACTCTCTACTTCATCATATCAACAAAGCAATTATTTGTTGTGTTTGCATGTGAATCTAATACATCAGAAAAATGTGCTGTAGTAATTATTAATGCTTTCTTGACAATGTGTTATACTTATTTTTAATTTGTGTTAGTTTTTCTCTAATGTTCTTTCCAGCTGCTGGCTGTCTCTGGAAGGAGGGCTACTTTATGCTTTCGTTGGACCTGCAGCTGCTGTTGTCTTGGTAAACATTAATATAATTCCCAGTATTTTTGCATGAAATGATAGAAAGTGCTACTTCCATTATAAAAGCTTAGATATAAAGCAATTGCATTTTGCTGTAAATACTGAGACTACTGCTAACATACCTTCAGTATTTTGAATGCATGATTCATTTGATTATATCMCTTCTTTATACCAATTATCTCTCCGTGTTTACACAGTAAGCTGTGAAAGAATAATGTACTGATTAGTGGCACAGAAGACTTGTTACAGGCATCACTGAGTTATTATCAGCAGCATCTACGCAATTGTCACTACCTTGTGAAACTCAAGTGACAGTCTTGATAGAGTGCTGCTTGGCAGTGGATTGCTGTGCCAGCAAAAGCAACAGAAGGAGTGGAACCTGCCAGCAAGTTCTCCATGGCTACTGCTTTTGAAGGCAAAGAAAAAATTGTCATAGCTGGGAAATGTTACTCATTTGTGTATTAATCTTTCACATCTCTGGACATGCAGTTGGGCGTAGGATTCATTTCTGCCTAATTGTAGCTATCTGCAATGTAGATTTCTGCATCTAAGTTAGTTTTCCCAGCCATATTTCATTTTCAGTGAAGAAAAATACATACTTTTAGAGATCAAACCATCAAAAGYATTTCAGATATCTACTTCAGGGTAAGATGAATTGCATCCTACCTGTGCCATCGGCTATCAGACATCTGCTCTGCAGTTTKTGTGGATTTTTCACAACAATTTATTCAGCATTTTTTTCCCTTACAGATTTTCATTCTAATTCCTCTTTCCACTCCAGAAATTTTTATACTGTGATAACTCTATCAGCACTGGTTATTTCTGGTTTTCTCTTGTAAAAGAGAATCAGTCTTATTAGTCATCAAAGACATAGCTATCCATCTACGTGAATTTTCCTGAAATGGATGTTTACTACTCCCATGGAGTTTGTCTCATCATTGCCTGGAGTCAAGCCAGGATCCTTTTGTACAACTCACAGTGCCTGTCATGGTAGAAGAGCCAAGGATGTTTACAAAGAGCCAGTTATAATTTTCACATGGAAGTAACTGTATGTTCTCTGTTTAATTGGCAAGTCTTTGTTCGGAGATGTTGGAAGTTCCCAGTCGCAGTTTGCCCTACCATTAGCTGGTAGCTGTGGAAAGGAGCTGTTCCATGCWGCCACTTAAGCCTAAGTGTATGAAGCCAAAGAATTACATAACATCAGCTGAAAAATGTTAATGCTGAAAATAAAGTTGAAAAAGAATTGGCAGGGCAGACTAGCAACAATTAGGTATTTTGGAACAGGTTTTGAAAAACCAGTTTGAAAGGAAAAAAGAATTATCCTTCACTAATAAATAAAAAAAGGAATATTCATTTAATATATTCTGAAGTTGGTATTACYTATTTGCAGGGCCATGCAGAGACAGGTTAATAGAGTTCAGTTCAATAATACAAATGGATAATAGCAGTCATTAAGTTGTCCATTAAATGCCATTAATATGTCAACTAAGTGCCAAAGTCCGACAGCTGAAACACTTGAATTTTTTTTAGGTTAGATCTTCAACCCATGTAGGTGATCACAACACCATTACTTTAATGGGGCTAAACAGACATCCCAGAAATTCATCTGGTCCACAAAAATAGTAAATTGCAGACAAACAAGGCTCAAAACTGACATTTTGGTGAATGACATAGACAGTGACTTACCTGCAGGAAGATACAGAAAACCACAGGTTGGTTCTGCGTAAGTGGGAACCCCACATGGGCCATAAATTACTCGAGTAGAAAGGAATTATGCTCTGACTATCTCTTCCCTGTGCAGAGAACTCAAACTGCAGTGGTTTTCCTGGAATAGGATATCTATTGCAATTAAAACTGATAAAATATTAAAGTTATATTACTCAAGCTTCTGGCCATCAGRTGTGTACACATACATAGCTTGAAACCAGGCATAATGCAAGGTTCCTAAATAAGCCTGTTGCAGGGTGTGTGTRTATGTCACCTTTTTGAGAATACAGCCCTTTGATGTGTTCAGGGACATTGCTACACAGTTTTTGAAGGAATGCTCAAAAATGTAAGAGGAGGCATTTTGCAGGCCTGTAAWACAGCCAGGATACAATATTTTCTTTTAGGCACTGAAAGATCAACTGTTTGTTTTCTGTTTGACAGGTCAACATGGTGATTGGCATTTTGGTATTTAATAAACTTGTTTCCAGAGATGGAATCCTAGATAAAAAACTCAAACACAGAGCGGGGTAAGCAACAACTGTGTTATTTTGAAGCATATTAAAATTTTATCACCAATTTTAAATTACAGATATTCACCAAAAATGCTTTTGATTGTGCTGTGAACTTTTATATCAGGGTAACAGCATTTCTAACAGATTCCATTAATCTCAAAAGCTGCTGTTGCATTATCCTGAGGGAATGCAACCGAACAAACTAAATGTTATAAAACACAAGTACAATAGTATTAAGTTAATAAGAATGAGGATTTAACAAATCTGGTCAGAGGTTTCACAAGATGGTTACATGTGTAAAGCTTTTAGCAGTTAGGATTACAGTTTTATGAATTGTGTGTACTGAAGGAACTGATTATCTTTGTCTAGCTGTCAAATTTAATTACTATGGCAAGAAATGTTATTCATTTGTGTTAATTGTTATAAAATYTATTTTRAAGCAATGTATCCCTTACTTAGGTCAATGTTATTCTGCCATTTTGACTAGGAACATTAGGAGTTTGCCTTTATTCYTACATCCACATAACATCTACATAGGTGTATTTTCTAAATTAGTGTAAAAGAAYATCAAAGTAAAACAATCCCCATGGTTTAGGAGTTAAAAAAATTWAAAAAGGTAAATTGTTTTATTGATTATTTACTTGCATTTACATTAAAATTCTGTTTATTCTCATGAGAAGAAGAGATCAAATCAGTGGTGGTATCTGAAACTATTCTACAGTGGGTGACAATGAAGCACTGCTGCAGTWAATCTAGATTCATTGTGTATTGGAGAAAAATATTTCACAACTGCATCATCACCTTCCTAATGCTTATGAAGCATACTTAAACTTTAAATAATGATTTTTTACAGTTATATTTTCTCATATTGTATTTTGAGCCAGGTTGCAGTTTAACTTTACCAATATCTGGGTTTCTAGAATGATAAATGATGGAATCTTCATTTTTCTGTGTATTACTGCTATGGGCAAATTTATGGTAGCTTCACTTTTAATTACTTCACCATGGAACCAACAGTAGCATTCCTAATAAGTTTGATGAGTACACTTATAATAAATACTTTAGCTGGTGTGATTTGCATTTCGTATTAATTCATTCAAGTCTTTCTGTTTTTCAGTTCTTCCATCATCATTTTGACAAACATGCACCAAACTCTGTAATTCTATTTCTTCTGTTTTCATCTTTTTCATTAGAAAGTACTAATTTCATAAMCTCACTTTTGTCTACATTGCTCCATCAACATTCTGAACTCTGTGGTAGCACTAGTGAAATCTAGAATATTATAAAACTACCCGAATTATTTCAAAAGTAGCAATGACTTAGTAATCACCAATTCAAATTCATATATGCTCTAATTCCAGTGATATAACGAGGTGGAACAGCCACAGGTTTGTCTTTGTACATTTTGTAGGGAAAATTAAACAGATTTAACTGGGGGATTTTTGCCTCAGCTACACAGTTGTAGGCTGTAGAAATCTCTTTGCTTATACTTTCTTTTCTTGATGAAACAAATAACTTGCTTTCTAATTGCSTGACTTAGTAAAGAAATATTTTATTTTAAAATAATCTATCTTTAAAATTAATGGATAAAGAATCAGAGTTTGTTCTGTTAGAAATAACCCAGGTGTTTGGGGAAAAGATGTAGATATTCTAATGAGAAACAATCTTAAGTTGTGTGATGAGATGGTGGCTTGGYGACAGCATTCCTTGATACTACTTGGCAGATGACATCTCGAGTCATTCTTTGGGGCATAGAAATGGGTTCATCATTGATATCCTCACTCATTCCTCAAGTATCTTTTGCCAGCCATGCTCAGGAAGGCAACTTAATTCTTCCTGACAAACAYTGAACTTGTATTTGTCAAAAGTTCAGTCATAAATTCAGCGCCAGGATTTAAAACAAGTGAATGGGGTAAAATATGCTAACTCCATATGCTTTTTATCACTTTAATAAGCATATGGGGAATCAACAAGTGGGAAAAAATATGTTGATGGATCTCAATCATGACCTTAATCCTTTTCTTGGTAGAAGAGGAATCATATGCTAATGCCCAAACTGAAAATTTGCATTTGGTTTACGCACACAAAGTTCTATTATTATTTACAAGATCCAGAGCAGTTTTGTAGAGCTAAAGAGAATAATCCAGTCTAATAATGCTGAAGRACTGCCAGGCAGAGACAGAAAGCTTAGTTTATACTTACCCAAGGCATTTTTCTAATGCATTCTTTAATCTATATTTTTAATTGGTGCCAACTGATGTGGATTCACTGAGTTATTTTCTCACCCCAAAATCATCTTATAAAAGATCTTGGTTCTCACTGTTTTCATACTGAAGAAACTGCCTTTTTATGGGAAATAYACTTCACACTTTTTAATGGAAAATCATAATTTGGTTTATCAAAGTGGAAAACACTGGAGTTCAACTTTTTTTTGGATARTATGTTAAAAGTCTTGTGAGTTCTGGATTTGGCAATAGCAAAGAGTTCAGCTGGTTGAAATAACTGGGAAAAAACCMAAAATGTTACTTATCTCCACCATGCTGACCACTTTCCAGCTGGGAATAAGTAAAAAACATTCTTCCTGTCAGCCGTATCACATCTTATTCAGCTGTGGTTACTCCTGGTTCTGATAGGAGAAGGAATAGGAAAGATACATATTTAGTTAGTTGATTTAAGAAGCTGAATGCATGCTGTATGGAAAACTTACATTCCAGGTTTTGTCCTTTAACTTTTCTGACAGGTGCAGAGGTACAATTGTCTATACAAAATGCTTTGAGCTTAATGCTTGTGTGCTGTGTTTTATTAAAAGGCAAAAGAGGTCACCCTTTTTTTAGTGCCAACTGATATTTATTTCATCAGATTCCATATGTTTCAAGCCCTGTATTCAGACCTTCATATGACATGAATAAAACAATTCCAGATATTAGTGGGCCATACAGGTCACTTGTACAAATCTGACTATATGGTATGCCCATACTGATTTGATGCTTGAATAAATTTTGCAGGTTTCTTCCCCTAATAATGCTCTGYAAAGGTCCATCATTCACACTCCTCTTTTAAGTGGCCTGTGCTCTCTCAAGCATGTTTGGATGCAACAGTCTTTCATCAGGTCTGAATAGAGGGATTTTACTTTGTGTGTCTATCCTAGCACGTGCTTATGTTTACTTCAGTGTACCGAGCAGTTTTTGATCACATTTGGGGCCCTTTTTTAGATTAAATGCAAGAAATAGAGTTTGTATGAAATTAAGCCCCATAGCATTAACATGTAAAGCTAACAAAAATGTAAAGTACAAAAACAGAGTTTTGCAACAATATAGAGCATTCATTTTGGATAAGTCTACTTACTTTTTCTGCATGACGTCATATTTAAAAGTTAAATTTCAGTAGCAACGTTTTTTGGTGACAATTCAATATTTTGTTCTTTTTGTGGGTGTTCTGTTTGTTTGCAGTCAGATGAGTGAGCCTCATAGCGGTTTGACGCTCAAATGTGCCAAGTGTGGAGTAGTTTCAACAACAGCTTTGTCAGCCACCACCGCCAGTAATGCCATGTTAGTCCTGATCATTTACATCTTCTTGTTACAAATCTTATACAGTGCATGTGAGACAATAGTTTGATGATGACAACTGTGTTTGCTAACACTGTATAAAGTGCTAAGCACATTTAAATACTTTAAAAAAAATTGCAAATGTGTTTATTAACTGAATACAGGATATTCTTAAAAACATAAAGTACAACTGTTACATTCTTGTCTATGATTTTTGAGTTAAATTGATAAAGTGACATCCTTAAATATGTTTTATTTTAATAGTGAGCTTTTAATTTTTTTTTCAATATTACAATGCTGCTTTTCTCTTTTTTTTTTTCAATAGGGCATCCCTTTGGAGCTCCTGTGTGGTGTTGCCACTTCTAGCACTGACTTGGATGTCTGCAGTTCTGGCTATGACAGACAAAAGATCAATATTATTTCAGATACTTTTTGCAGTATTTGATTCATTACAAGGCTTTGTTATTGTCATGGTCCATTGTATTCTCCGAAGGGAGGTGAGGAATGGCTTCCCAGTTTTCCAAAGGGCTGTGCTCCTGTTAATCTCTCAACTGCTCTTTAATGTTATATACAGCTTGCTCTGAAGAAATATGTTCTATGGAAAGAGGAAAATAATTTATGGTGAGATGTACAGGAATAAATGAAAGAGGAAAAGAGAAAAAGTGAAAGAGCAGGAGAAGATCAGTTAATTCCAAGTGCAAAATTTTTTTTCAGTTTTATACTGATAAAACTTTACCAACTTAATTCAAGATGTCTTTTAGTCAATCCCATGCACAGTTGATTTCTAAGTCTTAGTCTTTCCCATTGAGTATAGGAAAAGGCTAACATAAATGCCCTTCTGAAGACCAAAAGCTATAGATTTTTACACTCTCTAAAACAAATTCAAACACAACATTTTTTTCAGCCTATACTGTCCCTGAAAGAGGACACAAGGAGATGATGTGTTATGTTGGTGAAGATCTGCCATTTCAGATCTACAAACTCAGGTACATACTGAAGTTATGGGGACAGTGAGGATGAAGACAGATGAGTGCTGTGAGAACAGGGAGGACAAGCAGTATGCTGGCCTGCCCTTCACAGCTCAGTTCCTGCCACAGGATTCATCACCACTGAAATCTGATGGCAAAGCTCCTATACAAGTGCTCTTTAATCTTGGCTCTGGTGACAGCTTCTCTAACCTGCCTAACCTGCTAACTAACCCCACATTTTACTGAAATGGGTTTGAGAGCAGTAGTGTAAAGCTTTGTTGGCAGATCTGTGGTAATGGGGCCCTCCATCAAAAAGGAGCAGGTGGAACTGGACTGGAGTGTAGTCCACGGGCATACCTCTGTGCTAGTCATTTATCAGCTTCAGGATATTCACCACATCAATAAAGCAGATCTCTTGCAGAAGTTAGCACCTTACCTTATGCTGATTCCTTCGCACTTTAATCACACTGTTAGGGGTGATGAACTTTTGTATTTCTTGGTTTATCAGCTCTCATATTGGAAGGGGCTTACCTCATTTAATACCTTTTCTTTTTTCTTTTTTTCACTTTTCCTTTTGTTCAGGATAAAATTATGTGCAGAATAAGAGATAATACTCAAGAAAACTCTATTTTATGTAGAACTGTCTTGCAATCCCCTTATTTTCTTCAGCAATTTCTTCCCCAATATGATTTACATCTGGGAAAGAGGGTAGTCTCATCCATAAATCTGAAAACAATCATGTCATGTATTCTTTTAGTATAATGGTTAGAMACTGCATCTATTTTCAGTAGAAAGAAAAGTGGTTTCATACTGGTTTTCCTGTCTGTGAATTTTTGTATCCATTGAGATTTATTAATTAGCCTAGAAAAGGCATACCACCTTCCACTTGCTGTCCTAGGGAAATTGTTATTTTTAAATGTAGACCTTTTGCTCAAGGTAGCATGAGAAACTTTCAAAACTAAAGCAGTATGAACAACACTGTCTTTCACAGAGTCACAGAATATTGTCAGTAGGAGGAGACCCATAAGGATCGAGTCCAACTCCCTGCTCCTCACAAAACTACCTAAAACTAAACCATATGACTAAGAGTTGTCCAGACACTCCTTGAACTCTGACCATGGCTTGGGACCAAGTATGTTCCAGTGACTGACCASCCTCAGGGCAAAGAAYATTTTTCTAATGTCCAATCTGAATTCCTCTATTTATTTCATTTCCTCATGTTCTAATTCCATTTTCTTCTCTCCTAGTTCCATTTTATTGTGTCTTTTGTAAGGATCCAGAGAGGCTGAAACGTATACTTGGTTATCAGTCATTGATTTTTGTCAAAAAAGAGCAAAATCTGTGAGAAATTCTTAATATAACCTAGTATAAAATAAAATTTAAAAATTATAAAGCAGCAGTTAAGCTTACATCAGTGCAGTAATGCAGAAGCTTATTAAGGAAAAAAAAATGTGTTTTGACTGTTCATGAAAGATAAAAATCAACAGACATCTTCCAACAATGCCCTAAGACTTGAATTAAAGATGGATTCTTATTCTAATGACAGCTCTTTGCTGCAATTGCTTCATTCCCAGGAAATGCTTCAGAAATGCTGAACATCTCATAGAAGCATTCTTGTCTAAGCATACTCGCATGTAGGACTGTGGTGATTGAGGTGAAATTAGCCTTTTCTGTAGGTAAACTCAATTTTCAAATTCATGGGATACCTTGACTGGAACCACTTTTAGCTCACTGTTTCTAATGTAAACAGTAYGCAAAAATATTGGATTATAAGCATATTTGTACAGGAATACTTTCTTTAACAGCTAGTTAAGGTTTATTTTGTTCACTGCTTGTTTAGCAAATAACACACACACATACTATATATATATATACTATACTATATTTATATATATATATATAGATTATATATATATATATATATATATATATATAAAAAATCTAACTGCAAAAAATCATTACTCTTGCTCCAGCAAGTCAGTTCTAACATGGAAATTCTAGAAGAAAGGCATTTTTTAAAGCAGCTAAATAATCTATTTCCATGGTATATTTAAAAAATTGCCTCATGAGAAGACCTCCCAGAGAGGCCCAAAAAATGCCAAGGCTCTGCCTTATCAAAAGGAAGGAGGTGTTTCTTTTTCAACCATGACAGCTTAGGCAGAAGTAAATGTACAGRGACAACTTATTCACTAATCAGTAGTTTATCTCCAGCCAAAATGATGATAGTSGTGTTGGTGGAAGACCAAGAAGCCTAGGTATATTGCTGATTGAACTCTGTTTGACAGAACACATTTAATATCCTTTAATCCTCCAGATTTAAATTGCAAACTGGTCAAAACACTTACRGAGTTAATTAAGGCAATATTTTTCATATGGAAAAAGAACATTCAYAGAAATTTCTTCAAGAAGCACAAAGAAATAAAAGTTGATACACTTGAATCAATTTTAATTTCAAAAATGTGTATGGTCTGCACTTATTTGGTTCAGGTTGCAGCAGCAGTCATGGTTGTTTACCTCACAGAAAGAGATGTTAAGTCCTGTAAATAAGTTAAGTCCTGTAAATAATGTTTCACTGACTGTGGAGTCTGGCTTTCCAGCTCCCAAGACCCTCAGGTGAGTACAGGCCAAGAGAGTGCCATCATGCAGAGTGGGCAATTCCATCTCTGCACTGCACATGATGCCTCCCAGCTGAAGGAATAGTCTGGTACTTTTGGTTGTTTACAAAAGCATTTAGTTCTGCCAGTGCCTGTCGAGTAAATCCTGCCATCATATTTGTCACTCTTGATAATGGCTAGAAAGCTATCTCAGTTATAGCCTATAAGATTGATCTAATATTTATAGCATGCCAGCACAGGCAAAACAATAATTCTGACTGTCAAGGAAAAAAAATTTGGGGAGGAATATATCTCCATAAAATTCAAACAAAGAGGACAGCCCAGCATTGCTATGCCTTGATTGTCATTACATCACAAAAAGAGACAGACTTTTACAATTGTATATAAAAGCCTCTTTTTTTTCTCTTAGTTGTATTGATATAAACATAAATGATGGAAACATTYGTTACTATCTCTAACATGCTGTATTGAAGACATTTTGTGACAGGGGCTGCATTAGGGAGCCAGGCTTTTTTCCAACTAAGATGTACAACTGAAAGAGAACTAAGTGATGTGTCATCTATTTCTGTTCACCATCAATTCAGTGTCTTTTGGAAAGATATTAAATCTTTCTATACTTCTATTTCCTAACTTCTTAAATGAATATGATACTTTTTAAGCATAAGGCTTTTCAGAGACTACTTGGAAATTTTGGAAGAAAAATGCAAAGTAGTTAGATATTAATGCTTTATTTTGCCTTCTTAGCCCAGAGAGCCTAGAGTTGTTCTTTTTTTCCCCTCATCTTGCTGTTTAAACACCTAATTGGGCATTGGAAGATGGTGATGGATGTGTCACAGAACGATACAAGGGGCCAGCATTGAAGCTTATCTGTCTCAGCAAAACAGTTTGCCTGATCTGCTTGAAAACAAGATGCTTTAAAGCTGATTTGAATCACACCTAGTAGCTTATGTTAATGCTGGTGATGGGAGGAACCCACATGTAATTTTTTCTTTGTCTGTGCTCTGCGGAATAGAGAGCATTTGGATTAAATTCATCGTTGGCGTCTAGAGCCCACATTTCAGAATTGCAGGAGAAAAAAAAAGTACATGAGTAGGGCAAGGGTAAGTTATAAAAGCTTGGAGCTGGTTACTGTTGCTAAGGAAACTACTTCCCTGGTATCCACACGTTCATCACATCTGTCTTTCCTTCTCTGCCTGGCTCTAAGAAAATCTTGTAACTTGATGTTAAAAGGCAGGGGGAAAAACAAGATTATGTTTCAAAGCAAAATGTAAAGACAGCACAGTCTTTACATACTCAATAATTTTGAACAAGCAGTTTAGAAGAGTAAGCTGGTATTTCGAAAGTTCAACCATTTTGATTCTGACTTGGGTGAGGACGCCTAGAAATTGCAACATATGTCAGTATCATAGATAAAGCTACATTTGACATTCTGTGAACGTGTTCATATGCTGCTTGCACTTCAGAAGCAGCAYAAGAAACATGCACATTTAAGAGGATCCTAAAATCAAGGTTTGCTGCTTTAATGTAGACAGCACTGAAAGTATGACATGAGATTCTTGAGATCTCTGGAGCTGTTAGAACTGGGGAATCTCCATGAACACAGAGTCCCAGAAATTAGAAGGCCCACTGTACAGAGTGCAGTGGGATAAATGCTGTGTTCTGAAGTAACAATGCTTTGGGGTCAAGCATCATATGCCTTGAGATGAGATTCAGCACAGCTGGGGATGCTTTGAAGGAAGCATTTTTTATTATATTTTTTGTCAAGTCCCTCTGCCAGTGCTTATCCAAGAGTATAAAACTCTGAAGTGTGACCTAACTTCAGCATTGATAAAGAGAGAAGGCTTGGATTAAATTTGCAGCAAGTGGGAGATGCCAAACTAAATTAACATCAAACACATGGAAAACCAAAGCAAGTGTAGTGAYCTAAAATCAGAATCTGAGTTTCCATACAGCACACTTAAATTACAACATCTGGTAAGTCTCGGTGTTTTGAAATTAATCCAGACCTTGCCACCTTGCTTCATTCTTCTTTCTGCCCTATTTTCGGCTTCCTCCACCTGCAACAGTCACTTATTAAGACTGCTGAGCACTCCTGTTCATTTAAGGGTTGAGCCTTTAAAAAATACTTTTCAATTAGAATTTTTTTAAATTTCATCTTTGCTTTTGTGCTAGCTTCTAAACAACTCACATTAGAATACAATGTGTTTAAAGGGGACAGCTTCTTATCAGCAACAACTGATGAATTATCCTCTTCTGCTGTTCACAAAATGTCCATGAGTAGAAGAAAATTTTCTCCCTTTTAATTATTCTGAATAAGACATCAAGTAATTTTTACAGCTAATAAATGGAATGTATTTTTAATAGACATTTCATTCATAGTACTTTTATATTTGAACAAGAATTTGTAACACCTAAACAAGTTCCTGTTTTCCAAGTCACATCTTGCAATCAGGAATATGATTATATGTTTAATATAGACACTTCCATTTCTGGCACTAAAATTTACATTGTAAAACATTATATTCCAAAAGTTGCCTTGACATCCTTATTTTTGAGAGAAAGCAGTAAAATAYGTTTGCACTCTGCTGTCAGGAAACTGCATTTTCCTTTTAAATGTGCCTCTCTGTTGAAGCACATTTCTAACAGAAGTGCTGAATAATAGTATTGCTTTAGACATACACTCTGTCCAAAATGAATGTAAAAATAGCATTTCATATAAAAAGTATGCTGTGATTCCTCAAATATACTGTGTTTTAGGGACAAGTCTTCAATTTACTTTGTGGATCATATTAGTAAACAGTAATTTCTGATAACTTCCTTTTGGACTTTCAAGAAATCCATCTATGTGCAAAAAGTCCACTTTTCTTTGTGTGCTCACATTGAAGATATTTCTCTCATCTGAAGACTTTTACTCCTAGAAGAGATGTATTAGATTCCCAGTATGTGGAGTTAAAGAACATTATTGGAATCATTAATATCTTTCAAACAGACTTATTCTTTAAAGTACAATTAGGAGATTATGAAAATTGTTAAGAACAAATTCAGTAGYTGTCTGGTTACAATAACTGTAAAGAACTGTCTTTCAAGAATCATACATTTGTCAAGAAGATACACTTTATCTTGCACTGGTTAGCAGTATATCTATTAATCTTGTGATCAGACCTCTACCATAGTGAGTAAGACAAAGCCAAATACTATCACCAAGACAGATTTGGCTTAAATACCATATAATCACTGTCTAGTAGCTAATTCTGGCCAAACATAAAACTAATTCTGTCGTCTCAGTGTGATAGACTGACAAATTTTTAGCAGCCACAAAGTATAACAAATGTATGAAATGACAGATATAGGCATTTGTGTTTATTGCCTCTGATTTATGAACTAGGCTAAAGAAAAGTCATGCACTGTATTGCATATGATTTAATATAATCTCTAATAGGAGTCTATGATGTTACACAAGAATCAGTATAAGATATTTCTTTCACAGGTTCAAGATGCTTTCAGATGTCGGCTAAGAAATTGCCAGGATCCAATCAATGCAGATTCTTCAAGCTCTTTTCCTAATGGACATGCTCAAATCATGGTTAGCTTTTATTTTCTTCTTTGAATATGAGTTTAGTGTTCCTAACAAAAAGAAAAACTTCATCTTTTGTATTGTATGTGGCAAGTTTCCTTTGCTGAAATATTAACACCTAAGCAAAAGACTATTTAGGTGGTTGTCTGCTTGCTTAAATATCTTAGCTAGTTTAAAATTATTGGTGTGATTATTTAGTGGAGCACAGTGAATTGGTATCTTCCACCAGTGTTCTTTAGGACAAAAGATTCTTACCTAAGAGAATAAAAAATAGTAATATATTGTGACTTTTTCTGGTGTTGGTGTAAAGAGTACTGATGTATTTCCTTTCACAAGGTCTTGAAAAATGTTCTCCAATGAGACAAGGAGAAAGTGCTAGACATTCTACAGGGGGAATCTATTTAGTGTGTTAAATTAAGGGATAGTGAATTTTGGTAAGATTATTACGTAATATATTGAGACAACATATTGATCTCTTCACTTTGAACAGTTTGTCATTGACTATAATGGGGTCAGAATCAGACCCTAAAGACATACAAGGCTCAGCAAAAATGCAAGATACCTCAAGCAGATGTCGTTCAAAATGATGACTGAAAAAAAGTATTTAATGTTTATATTTCACAAGCAAGAAAGAGATCAGTTTTACTGAACATTTAGAATGCAATAAACTTCTTGTGAAAAGAAAAAGAAAATCAAATAAATTCTCTAACTGAATGAATAGGGTTTTTTAACTAGGAAAAGTGTGCTTTGATTTCCAACTGTTAAAATTCTTTCTTAGTTCTCACAATTAATTTTTGCACAATGAAATAAATAATAGTTGTTTTCAGAGAGTACAAAAATTTTATATGACTGCCTCAGTAGCAAGAAATGACAGAATGTTTCATAACAAATAAGTATTTCATAACAAATTCATGAAGTTTCAAACAGGGTGGAGTATTTGAATTACACTTATTCACAGTAATTTGTATTGCAGGCTATATTTCATACTTCTTTTCACGACATTAACATGAAAAGCTTCCTTAAAGAAGATACTTTGATGAGATGTAGAAGTTATTCTTCCATATACATTAAAAACTATACAYTGTATCATTTTATTAAAATTATATACCCTACTTCTACCTATTTTATTTTTTCTGGTCAGGCAGCATACTTTGAAAACCACCCAGTTATACTTTAGGAAACTTTGTAAAGCTCTGCAATTGTAAAACAATACACTTCACCTTCTCAGCAACAAGAAACCACTTTTAAGAGACTATGGCTCTGTAAGTAGGACATTTTGGAAGTGCTAGTTGGCAAAAAGATATTCTGGTTTATTGTGGAATTAATAATGGCTGTTCTGTTTCACTGTTTCTTGTTACAGACTGATTTTGAGAAGGATGTGGACATTGCTTGTCGGTCAGGTAAGAACACTGAGAGAGTATTTAGCCAACAAAAAGTAGTCTTGTACGTGTTTCTTGTGAAGTGAAAAGCAGAAAAATATTGGGGTTTAGCTTTTATAGGAAATTYTCAGTAATTCAAACAAAAAAAAAGAAAAATTATGTGACTGGATGAATAAATTTATTTAATTTTGTTACGAAGGCCATTAACATTAATTCAGCATTTGGAAAGTAGTCAAAGGTGTAACTATAGAAAGCAAGTWGTTGTGGAAAGAAGATAATTCTTAACACATTAAGCTTTCCTTCCCCAGTACACAAGCAAATGTGAAAACATCATTTTAACATTTATTTTTAACAAAAAAAAAAAACAAAATAGAAGGATGCATCAATTTGCATTTGTTTTAAAGAAGGTATGCTTTTAAAAACTCTAAGTGAAATCAACAATAAAGAAAACTGCATTTTATTCCACTTTAATGAGAAAGTTGCAGGTTTTTAAAAGTTATTTTAGTAGTGTGATCTTTAATCAGTTGGCTATGTTTGTTTCCATATATTAAAGAAAACACATTTTGAGCTATKTGTTTTCCAACCTTGTTTAAATAGTGCAGTGCAAAATAAATTACTATTTAAACTCTAAAGAAATTTTTTAATCTAGAAGATATTTCCAAAGGACAGTTTTTCCCAGGGAAAMCATCTCGCCTAAACACCCCCAGTTTTCAATAAAGGGAAAGAGAGAGCGTGTCCTCTCCACAGGGTGAGTCAGAGCAGGAGCCTGATTTAGCTGTTCTGCATCAGCCACCTGAAGGACACTCTCTCTTCACTGGCTATATGCAGAGCCAAGAAAGCTGATGTCATTAAGGTGAAGTTTGAGTTTCCAGTCACCCACCTTTAAAAAACTGCCAATTGAGTTCCTTGCTATATAGACTTAGTTCTTCCCTAGAGATCAGTTTTAATATGCACATGTGTTTTGGAGGGATCAGTATAGGGCATTGGAACACAAATGYCTGTGTGTCACCATCCAGTGCAGACAAAAATCCAGCATTGATCCAYGTAGTTCCCACTTCCTACCTGTAATAACACAGCTCTGCAGTACAGAGGGCTTTGTCAGAGGCATCCTAAAGGAGATTGATTCTGAATGCAGGTATGAACAGGCTTTACTGGATAAGCATTTGAATTCACTTTCTGGTAATGAAAAATGTAAGGATAGATCACTGTTTGAAATGTCTGAACAAGTGTCCCTGGAAACAATGAAGCAGCCACTGAATCCAGGTATTTGTGCACACTTGTTTAGAAGCAAATTAGTCTTTTCATAAGGGAAAAAAATGAGAGTTAGTTTAGTGTGAGGAAGGAGAGTCAGACGTCTTATGAGCTGCTTGCTATGGAAAAAGGCAGTGAACTGACAGGTGGATACTGGGRGATCTGGGTCATCAGAGCCCCTGGGCAACCAGAAGAGATGTAAGTGTAATACCTAGGTACTTCAAGTTTTCTTTCTGTCTCAGCCCATGAGCTGGGTTTTGTTGTATAAAATAGCACTGGTGTGAATTAAAATATTTTCAACCAGGACCAGAAAATCCCTGCAGCCAGCTGGAATAATCCCAGTAATTGGTTACTTTAATTTGTKTCTTTCTACCCTTTTTCTTTCATTACAAACGTTGGATTATGGACTTACTTTTTTTTTTTTTTTTTAAGATGAATAATTGTGACTGAATAGGTGCTTTGCTTTTGAAGCCATTCTTCAATGCTTCCAGAAATTTTGAATTTTATGACAGGATTAGTAACTACATGTAAACCTCACCCCAACAAAAATTGCTGGATGTTGCTACAGGTTTGACCAGGAAGGTCTAGGCCTAGAACAAAAGTGGGTTTTATGCTATAAAACATGTTTATATTCTTTATAACCTTTACAGATGCAGTAAAATATTCTTTCTGATACTAATGGAATTTCTTCCCAATGTGGTAATTCTTTTGTCACTTTTATTTAAAATATAATTCAACAGAGAAGAGTTTTTAAAAGTCAGTGAAGAGGAACATTTAGGAGTTTAGGAACACATGCTTATAGTTATAATCTTATGGTAGGTCATTACAATGGATCGACAAAATGATTCTGCCTTACAATCTGTTTGACATTTTCCAGGAGATTATGTGGAGTTAATAATGGCAGTATAGATGTCATAGTGTATCTTTTTGGAAAATCCTTAATGAGTTCCACATGGCAGGCTTGTGCTTAAGCTGTAAGTCACCTAAAATCTATGTAAGTCAGTAGGAATAAATGAAGTGTTTTTAATCCATGTAAATGACTGARGCTAGTCAGAGATCAGTGTCAGTTATACTCAGTAGATTAAGAGAACAAAAACCCCAAAACCACAAAAAAGCTGTTCCAAAAAATATTTATATAATGAAAGTTAATAAGTGGAAATAAAAGATTTTAGAAGATTCACTGGTAAAGGAAGCACTCCTAGGTAAAGCCACAAGAAAAGGCAGTGTTATGTTGATAYGGTTTCATGCTGTAAGAATGCTGTTCTCTGACCCACAGTTCTGCATAAAGACATTGGACCTTGCAGAGCAGCCACTATAACAGGAACACTTTCTAGAATTTCACTAAATGATGAAGAGGAGGAAAAGGGACCAAACCCTGAAGGAATGAGCTATTCAACTTTGCCTGGAAACATCATCTCCAAAGTCATCATCCAGCAACCAACAGGTCTCCACATGCCTATGAGTATGAGTGAACTGGCCAATCAGTGCTTGAAAAAAGACAACAGTGAGCTGAGAAGGACTGTGTATTTGTGCACTGATGATAATTTGAGAGGTGCAGACATGGACATAGTCCATCCTCAAGAACGGATGATAGAAAGTGACTATATAGTCATGCCCCGGGGCTCAGTAAATACCCAGCCATCACTGAAAGATGAAAGCAAAATGAATATAGGCATGGATACCTTGCCTCATGAAAGGCTGTTGCACTACAAAGTTAATCCCGAGTTCAATATGAACCCCTCTGTCATGGACCAATTTAATATCAATTTAGACCAGCATCTTCCCACCCAAGAACATATGCAGAGTTTGCCATTTGAGCCCCGCACAGCAGTGAAGAATTTCATTGCCTCAGAGCTGGATGACAACGCAGGATTATCAAGAAGTGAAACTGGATCCACRATATCAATGAGCTCTTTAGAGGTCAGTGGTGCATAAACAAATTGCATGCTCTGTTGTTCTTAATTTCATGATAAGACAATAAATTGTGTCTTGTGTCTAAGGGGTGAAGCTAATGTTTGAATTCAGTATAAATTATTGTTTGGGATCATACACTGCTGTTCATATTTCTCTTATTATCAGAAGTGTTTATACCTAGAAAACAAGACTAAAGTTTCAGAGCCAGTCTGTATGAAACAATATAGTTCTGGAGATTTAACATTCCACACGACTGCCGGGGATTTCGTGACCTACCAGGTAAAGTCCACTGGAAAATTCTGTGTTGCTTTGAGAAGAAAACTATTCCTGCAAGATACAACTGCTAATCATTGGCCCTACCTGCAAGCACATGCAGTTGAAAATATTTGCTGTGTTWTTGCTGACAATCATATCTGTCTCAGATATGATAGGTCTGATTCTGCTGTCATTGGTGTAAATCTTGGATTCTTTTATCCAATAGTTCACCATTTACTGATTTAATTTTGTTTGCATGTGCATACAGGCATTGGTACAACTGATGTATGCAATAGGTACAGGTGGGCTTCGTGTGGAGTATCACAGATTTCAGTCAGATTGTAAAAGTGAGCTGAAAAGCCTTTAAAAGGCTTTCAGTTATTACTACAATCTCTCTGTGGGATTTAAGCATTTTCGAAGTCAAAACTAGTGAAATAAATTGTTAAGACCTAAGCATCAAATACTGCCATTCTTATTAAGCTTTTACCTATGAAAGCCAGGAGTGAGCTGGAGTTAATTTCATACTTGGAACTCCTGAAGAACTGGGAATACATTTCACCAGCATGTCAAATGTGAAACATGGCATTTTGTGGGACAGAGAAAGATGAGAAAAATGAGAAAAACATGGTACTCACTCAGTCTCTGAAAGAAGTTACTCTTGGGAAAAAATTCTACTGTATGTGCAAACTTGAAGCCATTAACTATTATTCTACAGTGTTTGGACCCGTCTGTGTAGGGAAACAGAGACTCGGCCTGATTTTTCAATTTTTAGATGCAACTGTAGCTGATAATTCATAAATGGTGGATATTAATGGATATTTCTTTTAAAACTGATTTGAAGTTTTATGTAGATGAAGTTTGAATAAACATTTGGGCAGAAGATCAGAATTTAGTTTCTTTTCAAGAGATATCTTCACAAGCTCGGAAAGCAAAATATTTTCCATGCTGTTTATATTGTGTGTGTATTACCATAAGTTTTTATAAGACTTCATTTAAATTAAAACTTAATAGAAAATGAAGTGTGGGGATATGCAGGGAATCAAAAATTATCCATGTTTTGGTTGTTGTAAAAGTGAATATGTATAATCGTGAACAAGTTTTCAAACTTATTTCTAAAAGATAGTTTAACTGCCTGCCCTTTCAGTGCTCAGATAGACAGGATTTTTCAAAGCAAGTCTGCATTATTAAAGATATTACTGCTTTCAGTTCAGGTATATYAGTTAAAAGATCTTAGGTGGTGCACAGGATTTCTCAAACTTCATGCAACCCCAGAAGCAGAATAGCTAARGTCACCTTCCAGCAGTGTCCTCTCACACCTATCTACAATACCATCTTTCAGATAATTTTTGTCAGATACAGAGGCTTAAATCCAGCCCAGCTAATAATAGACATATGGATATGTGATGAAGTTCATAATTCTTTGAGAAGATGGACATATATGCCACCATACCACCCACTCTAAATTAATTTCTGGTGATGCCTCTTCCCCTCCATTGGTGGCAAAGTTTACCCAGGACACCAAAAAAAAGAAAAAGCAGATCTTAGTTAAGTTGTAAAAATTGTGACAATAGTTACTTCATCATACACAAAATTATAGTTCCTGACATCACTTTGGAATATAGGCCTGAAAATCAATCAGTGTAATGTAGTGTTCCTTTAAAGTTCTTTTTCTAACTGTGTTTGTATCATATTTTAACTTTACCTCTAAGATGGGACATAGACACGGAATCTCAGTCACCATTCTGTATATCATTTTTATGCTCAGAAGAGACTACTAAGTATGTAATAGGAAATGCAGTAAAATATAATGAGATAGTAAATATGTAGTCTCTTCTAACTTGGAAAACATACTAGTTTTAGCAGGCTGTATTTTGGTCCAGAAAACCAGTTATGCTTGTAAACCTTATCAAACACATCATAATCCCATGTACTAGGAAAAAACCAAAAATATTAGGGCAGGTCAGAAATGAAAGTAATTTTTTCAGCTTTTGTGTCTGCCTTTGTGATTCCCAGCATTACTTGATGAGGATGTGCTGAACAGAAGATAAGGATCTGCTGCACTGAATTGAAGATAGGAAAATGAAAGAAAATTGCATACAGAAGAAAATCAGAGTCTCAAGCAGATCCTGATAAGCAGATCCAGCCAGATAGAGAACATGACTGGGTTTTTACATATGGAGTGTGTAAGAAGCAAGGGTAGAGGTAAAGCCCAAAATGTTATTGGCTAGAACTGACTAGCTGGATTAACTTTTGGGGCTGCCTTAAATAAAGTAAAAAAGGGAGGGCAAGGACAAGGGATTTGCAAGACTTTTCAAAAGACGGGGTTTGTTCGACATTATGTAGCAACAAAACCTGCAGCAGAACATTCAAGATCACCCTGTCCACTTTCATCCTGATAGAGCATGAAGCTCTAAAGGAGAAGATACTGAGCAGTACAAAGCTTCCCCTTCTTATCAGCTTGTAGTTGGAACRCAGCTATGGGATCAGCACAAAAAACTTATATCCTGACTTCTAACTCTGAAGGGACCCACCACCACTGCCATTATATATTTAAATGTAGACATTCTCCTTCTGGAATGGAAAAAGAGCTCTTCACATTTGGCTCCCCTATAGAGTCAATTGAGACAAATACCCATTTTTAGGCCACTTTTAGACATCTGCTCCAGGATGAAGTAAATGACATGCCTCAGTGCTGGTGTCTCTTTTCAGATTCCGTAGAGGAAGCCAGAATGAGTAGTTCAAACACAAGCATCAAAAATGTTGATATCCTAAATTTAGTCAGATGAATCCTACTGCGTGTCACAAACTGTCTTCTACAACTTTTGTATCAATAATTTTTTTTTCTGAAGGAAATGCTTCGATGAGAACAATTAAATGCTTTATTATGTATGGAAGAATTTTATTTTCAAAAGATAGTTTGAAAATGCCATAATATTTACATACAAGTATTGCCTAGATAAAGACAAATTTAAGGATGTGCAGATTCATAATGTGCAAATGGGTGATTTTTATTTTATTTGGTACACACCCAACAGTACTTATGTGATCAGAGGCACAGGCAGACATATTAGCACATCACGGAGTTTTTGAGGAGGACTAATCRAACATCTGGTTAATCTCCTGCACATCTCTTATATGCACAGATTAAAACTGGCTTTCCTACCTTGGCATCAAAGTGGCGTGGAGTATGCTCCCTCAGTTCAAAGTGTTTTGATTTTTATGAAGAAAACACTCAATACAGTCTTTTGGAATGGTTTTTGTTTTGAAAATATACACTGGGTGTTGTGCTCATTAAATGAAATTACTTTGAAGTATTGCATTCCCAGACACTTAGATGCAGAGGAAAGTTGGAAGATTTGAATGTAGAGAAAGAAGTTGGTCTGGGAAACATATCTGCAGAATAAGTAATTAATCTCTTTTTACTGGGCAAAGAAAAAAAGAAATGGATGAAGTAGATACCAATGAAGAGACTTGCATTTTTACCTTTGTGGAAGAAGAATAAATAGTTCTTTGAAGGGAGKTATGGTTAGTGTAGTGTGAGCAGAAATGGAAAAGAGCTGAATGAAGAMAAACACCATAAAAAATTATAAAATTAAGAACTACAAAGATAGGCAATTGAAGYGTTTATTAAAGGGGGGGAAAAATGTCACCTGCTTTATAAGAACAGGAAGGAAAGGACTTCACAAATTATTTGTCATTTAAAGAACTGGAATTCTCTTTCCAGCCTCATATCTTCTTTATTTTTCTGTGTCAGATTCTGCTGTGAGATSCTTATGTGTAGTAAGTTGATTGTGTGGCCAAAATAATCCTTCTGTATTAATTTATGAGAGCTCTTAATGCATTCAAAGACAGTCAACTCTGTAGGTCCTTGGCCAAATCACTGACAGGAGACCTAAGGAAGAAATTACTGTTACAGCAGAGAAAATAAAGGGATATGATACAGATAGTGAAGTGCAAAGAAAAAGTAAAGATAGGTAAAGATAAAGAGGAGAAAAAAAGACTATTAAAAAAGGTGGAAATATAGCAGAAATGGAGAAAAAACAAAATGAAGGTACTAGGAAGAAAGAAATAAAAAAAACAGGGAAGGAACAAGGTCTAAAATCATAATAATAATAAAATCCCCAAATCAGGAAAGGAGAGAAAAAATACAAAGGTAAAATAGTCAATCTCATCAATAGAGTACCAGAGCATCAGGCAGAACAAAAGCAAAACKGTGTGAAGTCATTCTCATTTATGAGAGAAGTAAAAAAAAGAGAACAAAAATAGAGAGACGAGCACCACAGGAATTTCTTCTTTATCATGTTTCCACATTGCATTTATTTTCTGGCATTCTGTATCTCAAATTTCTATCCCTCCTATTCCTCATTTCATTCTTCAATAAGCTGTGGAGACAGCTCTTGCCAATTTTGTGACTCTCAGTAAAATGAAGCCTAGTGCTATAACAACCCTCTCTTTCTTTCACTTGAGTGAGTAGGTCTCAGAGTCCTCTGACTTCAGAAATTATTGCAACTAATTTTCAGGTTATATTACAGAAGTGGGGGTAGAATCAGCCWGAGTTTATTGTAGTAACTGAAGATGTGAAGAACTGAAATTTTAGTCAGTCTTACAAAGTACAGCATATATTGCAGACTTTGTATTATCATTGTCTATTTAACAAGTGCTACAGTTTCCCTCAAAGCATTCAGAAACAGAAAGCAAGTGGTCTTGGTTGATTGAGTAAATAGATATGTAGGCTGGCCTATAAAAACAGGGAGCAGCAGGCCACAATAATTAGTCAAAATATTTTTAAAGTGAGWTTGTTGAAGTTATGTTTGTGCTGTGTGTTGGTGTACTAAATTTGCTAGCATGTTTTAAAGACTTAAAATTCCCACATTAAATTCACTTTTTAATGAAAAATTTCTGGCTTTATGTCTATCTTAYGTTATGAACTAGTAGCCAACAATCCTCTATTCAAATACTAGAGTGCTTTTCAGTTATATACACACAAAAGGCATTTTAAATCAAAAACACCTATCTACATTCCACCTTTGTATCTCTGAGGACCAAAAAAGATTTGCCTTTACTTTTGTTCTGGGAAAAAATCCTCCTCAGGCTAAGATCTTGTATGTCAAATCTCATCTTAGAGTGAATTATAAACTGCTGATAATAAGACTTTATATTAATGGAAGCATGGTTATAGCCCTCACTATAATATGGTATCTCTGGTTTCAATTATGCTTTGCACAATGCAATATATCTTTAGGAGTATCTGATATAATTAATCAGATAGCAGTGTAATGCAGAATAGAATAAGAAGAAAAACAGGCATTTGTCATTTTACAGACACAGAGAGGGATTTTATTAGTCTTTTAGTAGGAGYAGCTCTTYCCTGGTGCAGTGGATTAGTGTGTGCTGGTGTATGGAAATTATTCTTCGAAATTCTATTTTTGTCCCTCAGCAGAGTTTAAAGTTGTTCTGGAATTACACAGAGAAGCTATACATGATTAGCACAAAGTGAAATAGAATTAAAATCAATTACTACCACAAATCTCTTTTCACAGAGTTTTATTTTGGCTCTGGCATGAAGGGTAGGGGTTTTTTCTACATAAAATGGGTTTTATCAATTAAGATTAAAGAGCCATAGAAATCAGAGATGGAAAAATTCTTGTCGCCTTTTCTATCAATGCAAGAACAYTTTCCACAATATATTTCTCTAAAACATAGTCAAACTTCACTTGCAAGACTAGAGTGAAGGGCTTCCACTAAGGGTTTCCCTTAGCAATTATTGCATAGTTACTTACTTTTTTCCCAATACCAGTTCTGATTTTTTCCTGGTTTTTCCCATACCAGTTTTGTTTATCAGTGTTTATATGCTTCRAAGGTTTCTGTACAAGTGTTTGCTTCTTCCAGAGACAAAGTTACACAAATCTGCACCACTCTTCCATCCTTTCCTCCTAAAAGTACTTTTTGCTGTTACTTTCCTCTGAAATGTCCCCAGTTAGCAGGCATGATTTGGCTTCTTCCAGTGTAGAGCAGCAATGTGGAACTGTCCCTGGAGTTGACAAAGAGGTCTATCACACCCTTGGCTGCTTAAACTGATCTCTTTTTGTAGCATTTGTAGTTGTTGAATTGTTGTAATGGGTTGAAGCCTACCCTTGCCCTTCATTTTTTTCAGAATTATACCAGCTAACTCCCAGTCGCTGGCTAACTGTATGGATCTTCAGTTTTTGATACAGTCCCTTTATTACTGACCCTTGCAGTTCTCCAGYATTTGGGGCTTGGAGAACAGATGAGTGTTCATATCTCCTATAATATCAAAAAGAGGAACATCAATGAAATGTCAAAGGGATAAACAACATAATTCCTTTTGTCATGTTTTACATATTTAAATTGTGGAATTCACTGCCCCAACACATATTAGATTTCAGAATAAGCTCCTCCCAAGGAAGTTCTWAAACTACTGAAGACTTACATGGAAGGTATTATAGTAGAAATGTCATTTTATACTTGCCCTTCTCTATATCATTCCTGAAACATCATAGCAGAACCTCGTCAAATACATAATAAAAAATGAGGCAAAGCACAGGTAATATCCTTTACAGCATTTTGTTATTTCGATTATTTTAACATTAATACTCGAGTTAATCTCAAACCGATCCTTGGGAAAAACCCACCAGCTTCCAGTGTAAATTTTATGTTGCTAAAATAATTCTCAGTTTTGCAGATGCATAAAGGGAACAGCTTATTGAAAAGAAACGTATTGGTGTGACCAGTTCAGCAGCTCATTTGACACAAGCAAATTTCTCCCCTTATTCCTCTCAGTTGCCTTTTGTCAGTTTAATGTGTAGAATGAGCTAGATGGTTGATTTCTGAAAGCATTTAGGTATGTGTGGAAAGCTCCATTTTCCTCAGCCAAAAAGAGACATAACAAACTTCATGTAAGAAAAGTACATATGTAGTCACAATTAATGTAATTGTTTTGATGGTTCTTATATATCATACAGAAACTACAAGTGAGTAAAATTTCAACTTCCATTTGAGACTGAAGGGAAACACCTTCATCCTTGTGAGTTTCCCAATGACTTCATGTTTCTGAATATATTCCCTCTCTCAAAAAATAACACCGCTGTCATTGCAGGACAATGATGTAGCAGTCAGGAGGACCTGATCATGTTCCTAGGGGTGTCAGTGACAATATTTCAAATAAGTTTCCATGGTTCAGGATCACATTCATAACCGTATCCTTTGGTTTGCAAAACTTGCAAAACTTTGCTTCTCCTGTGGTAGTTACACACATTTAATGTTTTAGGAGAATATGCTCAGGCAGCACTTGYACTGTATTTCATTGTGTGCAGCCATACAAAAGTGAAGCACAAGCACAGAACAGATGTTCCTTACTGTATAAGTTTAAAATAAATGTTTTTGTGATAGGTTTTGTTGAGCCCTAGAAAAATCCTCACTGAGAAAAACCTGTGATATATGTCCTGTTTGGTCATAACTGGTGTGAACTAGCAGCAAAATTGCAATATTTGCCTCTCTGTGATAGTAGCACAACTGAATGTTTTGCAGTCTGTTAGATATGTATTTTCACTGTGTATACAGTGATAGAGTTGTCTGGGTGCAAAACCTGGTAATCCAGCTATGCTAGGAGTATTTTCACTGCAGTCAAGCACACTTAAAGCAAATAAAAATGTTTCAATTTTACAAATGACTGTACCTAGCAAACAGCATATTTTTTTCCTAAATTTKCTATATTTTTACTTAGGGTTCAATGGTATCAGGTTTATTACTGATAGTTTTTTCAAACATCTTTCAAAGTTACTCCTGTAAACTTTGCTGCATTATCCATTGTACCTGTTTCTTATTTTGTAACCACTGAGCCTTTTCAGTGGTAAATGTGGTCTAACTGTACCTTAAAAGTAGATCATTCCTCATCACAAATGCATAGATTCTCTTTAAATCAGGCCTTGATGATTAAAGATAGCTTCTCCAAAGCTTGTTTTGTTGGTTTTTTAACTTAGACTGTTCTTTTATAGAGCGTCAGAGCCCTTTAGGCAACAGTGTCGACAGTGTTGCAGTAATATTCCTTATATTATTGTGGATTGGAGCATTAAAATTTTACTACAGAACCAGACAACATGTCACAAAGTGGTATAATCAAGGGCTCAGAGACCAAACATCTTCCACTTTTTACAGCTGGAAGACTCGTAAAATAATTCCTTTCAATTTCAGGAAAATAAAGCAGCTTACTAAAGCCTGCAGGTTTGTTAAACCAAATAAAATCAAAATCAGAAACGTTCTTCCTCTTGACTTACTGAGTTTGATTCCTCTTCACTGAAGAAATTAGGGGCAATGTGAAAAGGTTCCTTCACCATGACTTAAAGTAGTCATACACTATCAAAAAAATCAGGGTTAAACTTCAGCAGCAGGCCTTTTGGGGTTTGGGAGTACTTTTTYCTTCTTTAACCCTCCTTCCTGAAGATGAATGTATTCTTTTTTCATTCTCAAGTTTTTTGCATTCTTTTCAGCTCTCACAACCTAGCTTCTTCTTTCTACATCTCTTTAATCTATTTCCAAGTTAAAAAGAAAAAAGATATTTCTATTCCTTCTTTATAATATTTCTGGTTCTTTTTGATATAATTTGACTTTATAATTGGTTTCTTTTTGAATCTAAAAAAATTCTGTGCTAAAGTATTTGTGACATGGCTAAGCAATCATATTCTGTTGCATTTTATATAAGTGATTACTTCACTAGTAAATCATTCTTGCTTTATATCAGATGCTTTGAATCTGATTTGTCATAAGTTTAAAACAAAGTCATTGCTTTCTCCATTCAGATTGTCATTGCAAACAAACAAGCTGAAGCTATGGCTTCGGCTTGATTTTGCTGTCATTTATTCCATTAAAATCAATGGAGTTGTACCAATGTAAGCCTGATGTAGGAAAGAATCAATTTCTGTAAAGCTATAAAAAGTCTAAATCATAGATATGTATAGATACCTGTGTAAAAATATATAAATATGATCATAATTTTCAAATACCACAGAAAGTRTAGAAATATTTTATACACCAACAGGTTCAATTGCATGCAAATAACATGCACATTATGCATCCCAGTGAAAYGCAGTCTGGTTTATTTCACAGAAAATATGATGAAACTGGTCTAATAAACGATGCAAAGTCACACATTAATCTTAAATTACCAAGATAAAATCTRTATCTTCTTACAAAAGACCTAATATATACCTAATAGGAAAACAAGAATGTTATTTAGACTCATTAATATGATTTGAATAGTCCCCTTGTTAATAAAACCTCTTTTTTCTTTTTTTCTACTGCTTAATAGAGAAGAAAATCACGTTATTCGGACCTTGACTTTGAAGTAAGTTTTACTGAATTATTCCTGAATATTAAAAGTATTTTCCTAAAAGTAAATGTGAAGTGTTCATTTTAGCAGATTTTAGCCTTCTGGCATCGTAGATGCAATAGGGTTGTTCAATTGGTACTGTACAGAACATGATGAACAATTCATTCAAACTACTTTGGTGCAACTTGTTTGCAAAATATTCTGAGATCAAACTGTCATATTGCAATATTAACCATCATGATTTCAGTTTTTAAATTGTTTGCCTCTTCATTTTCATCTGGGTTTGGTTTTTTTTAATTTTACTCTTTTATTTTTCTGGCTATCTACTTACTGAAAAAGCATGACACTTTTGTAGGACAGGCTAAATCACAGCAGAAGTTTGCTTTGTTCTAGAGATTTTCAATAATTTCTCTTGTCTTTCCTCAATACTACTTTACTGAAATACAACTTTCACATTCAAGTAGTGATTATGAATGTGTCAAATTTTAAATGATGTAGTGCTGCAGATGCCAAAGCTTGTGGTTCACATGCTATATAAAAATTAAGTTCATGTAAGGTCCTTTAGGTTGGATATGCATCATTTCTGACTTAGATCCYGTTGAGGAAGAAGGTTTAGTTGTGTTCATTGATGACCATTTTGTTCTATCTCAGTCAACATGATTAAGTCTCTTAGAGATTTGTTTGAAGTTTTTTTTTACTCTCTTATTTTATTCCAGAAGGAATACAGCAGTTAGTTTTCAAGGGGCTGTTTGTAATTTGGGGTTTTCACACAGGTTGTCTGTTCATGCATAGAAGTAATTTGATGTAATTCATTATGTGTGTCTCCAAAGAAGCTGAACAATTATATTTGTATGGAACCTACAGATTGTGGGCTAAAATTTGAAAGCCTGTGRTCAGCACATATCAACCATTGCATCAAAAACTCTCCTGTTTGCTAGTACCCTAAATATGCTTTTACTAAATATGCTTTAGGATAAATGTATAGAAAGGAAGAAGAAAAACATGAAACAGCAACAAAATTCTGAGGAGCAACTCTAAAATTAAATTCAATCAGAAGTTTTAAAACTGTAGTGATATAAAGAATTCTAAACTTTGATGGTTTTGTCATTGAAAAGTATAAATGAGAGYATTCTCTGTGGCAACAGATAATAAAACATTCCTCCTGTCACTGAGGAAGATAATCCAACACCAAATAAACACCAACAATGTGGTACACATTCTGCTCTCAAGAAACAGAATTCCCATTACATATTTTCTCTTGACTCACATGGTTTCATAGACTCACAGAATGGGTCATGTTGGAAGAGACTACAGTGGGTCACCTGGTCCAACTTCCTTGCTCAAGCAGGGTCATCCTGGAGCACATGGAACAGGATTATGTCCAGATGGCTCTTGAATAGCTCCAGTGAGGGAGACTCCACAACCTCTCTGGGCAGTCTGTGCCAGTGCAAAGTYACCTGCACRGCAAAGAAATTCTTCCTCATATTCAGGTGGAACTTCCTGTGCATCAGTTTCTGCCCTTTGCCTCTTGACCTTAGCATCACCAAGAAGAGCCTGGAAAGCTCCTCAACCCCACCTTTTAGATACTAATAGACAGTGATAAGGTCCCCTCTCAGTTGTTTGTTTTCAAGGCTGAAAAGGCCCAATTCCCCCAGTCTTTCCTCAAAAGATAGATGCTCCAATCCCTTAATCATCTTTGTTGCCCTCCACTGGACCTGCTCCAGGAGCTCCATGTCTCACTTGTACTGAGGAGCCCAGAACTGACACAGCACTCCAGATGTGGCCTCACCAGGGCTGAGCAGAGGGGCAGGACCACATTCCCAGATCTGCTGGCAATGATCTTCCTAATGCACCCCAGGACACCATTGGCCTTCTTGGCCACAAGGTCACTGCTGCCTCATGGAGAGCTTGTTGTCCAATACCAGCTCCAGGTCCTTCTTTGCAGAGCTGCTCTCCAGCAGGTCAGCACCCAGCCTGTCTTGGTGCAGGGGATTATTCGTCCCCAGGTGCAGGACCCTGCAGTTTCCTCTGTTGAGTTTCAGACAGTTTCATCTCTCCAACCTGTCCTGGTCCTTCTGAAGGGCTGCACAGCCCTCTGGGGTATCAGCCACTCCTCCCAGCTTTGTGTGGTTTATTTACACCTTTTTCTTAACTTGTTTGCAATATTGTTGTTCCATGGCCAAGTATTTTTAGAATTATTATTACAGTGCAGGAAAATATATTTTTTGTAAAAATGAAAGGATGGGGCCACTGGGAGTGAGTGCTGAGGAACTGAGAGCATTGGCAATACTGTGCCAGTTGCTCCTGTCTTTTACAAGTATTGGTGCAGACTAACGCCATCTCACCCCCCAGCTTTATGATTCTTCTGATTAAGTCTTTGGGCTTTCCTGTGTCCTTACACATAGCATGGCTGTCTAAGGCAAAATTAAAAAAAAAAGCCAAAACATGTTGAATAGTGTGGTGTGGCCAAAATGCTGCTCTTTGGATACCCCAAAGCAGCTTGACTGCAAAATGGAATACAGTCTGGAGGTAAGATTGAGCCAAAGGGATTGAACATGCTACTTAAATGTCTAACACTTTCTCTGCTTTGTCTGTGACCAGTGCCAGCTGGCACTCTCTGAGACAATGCCCTTCTATATTTCGGAGGATACCAAATCACAGAATGACATGGATGTGGTTCTGAAGATAACAAATRTAAAGCATGCAGTGTGGACAAGGGTGGGACAAGGGTGTCTGTCCTTTTCCTTTTAACACTTTCTCTGCAGTCTCTACACCCTCAATCTTTCACAYGTGTCTCTATATACATTCAAGACAAATACTCAGGCTATGTCTGTCTTAATAAATTAGACATTTGGGGAAACATTTCTGGATGCCAACAAGTCAGTTTTTATATGGATTAATTTTTAGAAAGACCTTTGCTGCTTTAGTCTGGACCACCCTTGTCTCTCCAAGAATTTCCTGAGTGTCATTAAGGGACTCAGTTCAATATGGGTTCCATTCACAACAGACAATTTGGTTTTAGACTTTTTATTTGGGAAACTAAGAGAATTTAATGGAATTTAGTAATCACGGAGAACATTCCATGTTAGATGTTGCCAAAGAATAGTCTTGGACATACTCATGGTTTCATACTTTAAAAAAAAAACACTAAAAAACAATACAACTATGATAGTGGCTTCCAGTTGAACATTCACCCTAATATAAATAATTTGAAAGAAAAACAATAAAAGTACATTAAAGAAAACATAAGAAAGGCCATTTTTCTCCAAGAGCCGCAGAAAACACACAAAGCCAGCTGGTATGCAGTATGAACACAGCTAGACTAAGACTACATAGCACCACAAAATACTTTTTGTCTCTGTTATCCTCAATACATGCAGAAATACAGATGTAGTTTTAAGGGCCTTTGCAATGGATTATAAATAATGAAATTTCTGTGCCTGTGTGGGTTCTGTTATAGAAAACATGTCTCAGTCAAAAGAAAGAGAGAGAGAAAAGGATAACATCAAAGCTGGCAAGCACTTACCATAGATCTCCAGCTGGTTAGAGAGGGGGGGTCTCAAAACTGGGCCCCTGCATCTTATTTTCCCTTTTTAAATAGCTTACCATTACATTCTTAAATGATCCCTTCATGAAGGAAAAAAAAAAAAGACAGAGTGTAACAAATGGGGCTTAGTCTGTCAGCAGAAAGAGTTTCTGTTACCTAATATACTGTCCATGGTTATATTTTGTAAAACACTRACTAATCTAGTTGAACTTTAAAGTTTGCTAAATGAACAGTCAACATAAAACAACTTTACAGCTCTTTTCTTGCTATTAATAAAGATAAGTTTGGACTCATTCATGCAGTCTGGTGTCCAAAAACTGAGCAAAATTATTGRTCTGGACATTTTGGATCCATGCTGCCACTGGCTGTGCTAACCCCAGCTAAGTGCCCTCCAACTCCTGTCAATTTTTTCCCTTGAGCTGGACAGGTAGCTTTTTCATTAAATCTCAGCACTAACAGTGAGCTGTCAGATCAAATAAAATTCATTCTAATTATGTTGAACAGAAATACAGATGCTGTAGAAATTCCCAGGAGGGCTTTATAAYAGGTGTATGCTGGCAGTTATAAAATGTACAGGAGAGCTAAACAGTACTATTGGCATGCATTTTAGGATTCGCGATCACAATTACCTTTCAATTCTATGAGAAAGTCTGACTTTTGGATTTTCCCAATTACCTCACTCTCATTTCTATCAGCCATTCATTGGCTCTACCCTGTTAACAAAATTTATGCCAAATAATTCAGAAAATGCCTTATTACCCTGATCCCCAGGATCTAGCTCTGAGGGAGAGCAAGGATACACAGGACAGCTGTGAATGCTAGACYRTCTTCTTTCCTTTCCACAGATMAGTAGACTTTCACCAACAATAATGYTAAAATGATAACTGATTGCTGGAGCTGCATTCTTTCAGAATTTCATCTGCCATAGCTATTTATTATAATACTATTATAACTCACAAAAGTTAAAATCATTCTCTTACTAACCTGAAGACATCTCTTGAAGGCAAAGGTAAAAACAATATACCTAAAGGGAAAAATTATTTTCTGTTCCCAAGTTTGGCAACTGATCATACATTTAACATCTTGAAAAAACAGCATGTTTYCATTAGAGGGCTGGGAAGGCATTCCCCCATCTGTTCTTTTAACTYAGCTGCTTTCTACAAGATTTGAGAGTACATTTTTTACTGTGACAATGTACAAAATCTCCAGAGCAAATTAAATTACATGGTAGTGGTGATGATGGTATTGTTATTTATGAGATTTACCACAAATGATTGAATAGCCTAGGTTGAAAGGGGCCTTAAAGATCATCTAGAGCCMAGCCCCAGCCACTGGCAGGAACACCTTCCACTAGACCAGGCTGAGCCTCATCCAACCTAGCCTTTAAAACTTCCAGGAATGGGGCATCCACAGCTTCTCTGTTCCAGTGTCTCATCACCTTCATCATAAAAGTCTTTTTTCTAGATCTAATCTAAGCCKACCCTCTTTCAGCTTAAAGCCATCACCACTTGTCCTTATCACTATATGTTCTTGTAAAAAATCCTAGAGCTTTCTTGTAAGCTCCCCTTAGGTACTGCAAGGCTGCTGTAAGATCTCCCCAAAGCCTYCTCATCTCCAGGCTGAGTAGCCCCAATTCTCTCAGTGTGAATTCATAGGAGAGGTCCTCCAGCCCTCTAATCATCTTTGTCACCCTTCACTACACTCACTCCAACAGGACATGGATTTTATGTTGGGAACCCCAAAGCTGAATACAGTAATGCAAGCAGGGTGTCATGACATTCATGAGTATGTCATATTTGCCTTGTGTTAGAGTTCAGCTGAAGCCCTGTCATAATAAAAATGGTTGCTGGGTATRTTTGAAGTTCTCCTCATCTTGCTGACAGCCATCCACACTCTGAATCCTTTTCTGTGAGTAGGTGATCATCAGAGTAAGGCATAGTCTCTTAAAAATACACACTCTATCTGACTTAATAGTGGGGGTAGAAATGCRGAAGGGTTGTAAATTCAGCTTGACCTCCTTTAGGGTGTGGGGCACAAGAGTTATGGAACCTTCAGGAGACACCGTAAGTAAGATGTGCCATCCTGGTGGCTGACTGGTGCTTCTGGCAGGGATGCAGCATCAATGGCAACTGCACAGCTGCACCTAGAGAAAAAAGGGCAGCACAAGTTTCCATCCTTTTCAGATCCTGATGCTACCACAGTCATCCTAGTATTAGTGGTCAAGATCCCCAGTGTCCTATTGTTAAAAATTAGTATTTCTACGATTAATGAAGGGATGTTATCTGCATTGCTCATTTAATAGAGAAAACAGAGAACACGCTACATTACTTTGTAGGCTGTTTTCTCATAAAAGAGAGTTACCCAATAGAGCATATTTTCTAGAAAGGAGATAAGATGGTGCTTTCTAATCAGAAATTTAAAAGAAGTCTAGAAATTGAGAGTTAAAGTTGRAAATTTAAGTTGCTGCACCTTCAATTCAGATTGTTCATTATAAGCAATAGGGAGGGAGTGGGTGTCAGTGGGTAGGAATTATGGAATGGAAGCCAGGAAAATACAAAGTAACCAAAAGATCCATGGGTACATGTTCATACCAGTCATGCTGCTATTAAGAATAAAATGTAAAGATTTTTTTTTCTGGCAGACTTCCCGGTACAAGTATTTTATTTCTCCTCCCACCTGCTTCTCCTCAGGAATAATGTAATGAACTGAGTAAGACATTTGCATTATTCATATTTGCTATTTAATGACATCTTGGGTACACGAGTAAGGAAAAGATATCAGAAGGTAGCATTCTCTATATTCCCAGCTTTCTACTAAAAAGCTTCCAAATGGAGATACTTTCAGAGCCTTATGTTATATCCTGCTTTTTAGAGCTAGTGCTTTAACCCAYCAAAACTGTTGTATYCCCATGACCATGCCTCCTTATTTCTACCAATAATCCTTGAGGTATAACTTTTTTTTAATTTTATGTATATGAAAATTGCTATATACTTCTGTCTACCATAGCAGCAATATCTTAAAAGATTCCCTAGGAAGTCACTTAAGTGTAACTCCCCTCATAAATTTAGATAGCTATGTCTAGTTAAATTACCTTTTGCAAGGAGTTTATTACCAAATACTGCAAAAGGTTTTCCCTTATTCGCCCCACAACTCAAGTTAATAGGTCTGTAATTGCTGATGTCTCATGTCTCTTTTGTGAGACATATTGCCAAACTCCTTTTCTCAGGAGTGAACAAATTATCAAGCTACTGTGTGGCTGCTTTAAGGTTAATATGGGTATTACAGCATAGCAGTAGAAATGCCTGGCCAAAAGAGCAGCCACTTTTCATGAAATCTCTAAAGATGTAATGCAAATGAAAGATAAATTTGCATTGATGAAGGAATATTGAGAGTCAGCAATTGCCACTCCATTTTAAAAGGTACTAACCTAGGCTTGGCAGGGGTGTTTCTTGATGGAAAGGGTCACACTCATATATAAGTTTGCAGGGTTTCACTGACAACTCCAGGGAAAACCAGGCTTGACACAAAGGCCTGTGTCCTGCACCTCATCTGTCAGCATTCCTTGCTGCTGCCCTGGCTRTAATTCAAGTTCAAGCAGTTACAAAGCTTAAGAAAAGCAAAGCCAAACCCATCCACTATTGGAYTGAGGTGAAGCATCCTCAGACCCTCCCATCCCCAGACCACCAGACCACAGAACCACAGACTGGTCAAACAGTAAGCAGCCTTCCCTTGGCTCCAGAGGCTGCTCTGAATCCATAACTGAGCATGAATTCCTTTGAGAACAGCTCTGATGGACACAGTTTACAATCTAGGCTTGAAATCAGGCTTCACTCTCAAGTAGCTGCCCAGGAAAATACATGGCTGAGGCCTGTGCRCTGAGGTGTGAGAATTGTGAGGGCTCTTTGTTGTCTCCCCCTCTTCCACAGGAGCACATAAAATTAACTTCTGTGGGAGAGTGTCCTCGACATGGGGGAGAGGGAGAGTGCTTTCCAATTTCTTTGTCCATGAGATAAGAATGCAAGTAAAATTGAAAAAATGTGCCTACTTTTCTTAATATGATTGCAATTTCAACTGCATTTTAAGATGATTTGAATGACAAGAAGATGTCTAATTAAAAAGACATAACATTTGGGGATTTTCCACTTTGAGCCAAGATTTTTAAGTTCTGCATTCTCACAAAAAATTATTCCAACAGGGACCATTAAAAAGTGCTGTTGCTTTCCTTTAGAAATTAAAATATAAGCATCCATGCTAAAAACAGAAGTTCTAGAAAATATTCTTGATATAAAAGAAAAATATTCTTCTGAGAAATTGCCATTACTTTCAGGATACTTCCAAGCTAGGATAAAAACAGTGGCCCCTAATTTCAGCAACTCAATAAACGTAGGGTTCAAAACAGTCTCTTGTACACARGAGGAACATTAAATGCAGTAGAGAAAGGGCCAGGGCAATTCACTTCCATTGTTCAAATCTATAGGGAAAAGATGGCCCTGCCAAATTCAATTGACTTTATTATGTTGGAAAAAGTAATGCTTCTCTTAAAAAAACCCAAAACAGATTCAATTATAAATATAAGCAAGTATATTCCATTTTGCAGAAGGTCATGCATACAAGAAAGAGGCATATGGAATTGTTTCAAGAGTTAAATCAGAAATTTCAGACTCTGGACAGATTTCGGGATGTACCAAAATCAGGCAGTATGGTAAGTGTCCTTCTGTTATATTTAAAATATGGTGAATCCTAAACAACAATGAAACAAGAACCTTTTGACTTCAGTAYATTTTCCAAGAAGACCTCACCTTTAGGTACCTCAGAAATGAGAACCAAAGCTGTTTTCATGACCCAGCCTGTGAGGAGACTCATCACATTCTCCAATTAGACCATAACTAACTCACTAACATCATTATAGATGACAAGTAATTGAACTGTGGGAAATACATTTTAAATCTGTATGTGCCTACTGTGTCCAAGGGCCTTTATACAGAGAAAGCAGCTCACTGATATAATTTGACCAATAAGGCTTTTCCTCTAGCTCTGCAAGGAGATAATAAATTARATACTACAAACAAGTCCAGATAGATTTACCTATACATGCAATTGCACAGAAAGCACATGAGATCTYTGTAATGCCTTGTCTTTTCCATAACAGGTTTATAAATATTTACCATGGGAAAAGCAAAAATTAAATCATCCTGAGTTGAGGCTGCTATCATCATAATTCAAATTTATACAMACACACCCATAYATACTGCATAACACCCTGACTACATCTGATAATGAGAGCAAGGAAATAGTTGATTCTGCCTAATTGAAATGACTAATTTAGTCTGACATATTTTTATCAGTAATATTTTGATTAGTAATAATTTTAATATTATTTTATAATGTGAAAATTGTATATTAAATGGAACTGAGCTAGAATCATTGTATTCTATAACTTTTTCAGAAGAGCTGCTCTCAGACATGAAGAAGAGGTATTAAGCAGATGTGAGGCCAATGGATTTACATCATTTACATCATCCAGCAGAAATTTAGCCCTGATTCTTTGATGAACCTTTTCTGTGCTATGTGTTATTTTGTATCACTCACTCCCCTTTTTGAGACCAGCTGACATGTAAAGTTTTAATTTGTCTCCCTACTTGAGATTTGCTGTTCTCATAAAGCTTGAATTAATTCAAAATCTCAAAGGGAATCTCAGTGGAAGAGTTGTGTTTACTCTGTTTCACATTGGTGCTGTGCTTTTGAAAGGTCTGCTAATTAAAAGCTGCCTAGAGGAATGGTCTGTTTGTAAGACAGTCAGAGAGTGATCCAGGTACCTAAATATAGGCATCTCAGGCTATTTTAGACAGAGGTCTTGGTTTACAGCACAGTACAGGCAGCAATGATACAGGACTCAAAGGAGATCTRTACCTCTTGTGAAAGATAATTGGAGATCAAGCAGAAAGTCCAAAGGCATCTTAGGTGGTGCAAAAATATTGCATTTTAACACCTAAATCCCACCCATCATGTTACAGCAGMAATCTTTAATTAAATTGGTCCACAAAGTCTCTTACCTTATAAAACATAGCATTAAAAAAAAAATCATTCAGTAGAAAATAACCACCTTTCAGTCTGTTAATCCTAAWGTATGTGAGCTCATCAGCCTGTAAGGCAAAGTGGCTCTCACAGCATTTTCAAGGTTTCTGTCGTTCTGCCATGAACCTGCCACATTTTAAAATCCTGGTGGCAGTCTCTGCTTCAAACCACTCCATATTTCAGGCAACAGACTCTTCTCAGTTACCTTCCTTTCTCTTCTCCCTCTTTTCTATACTCTTCTCCCACTTTTCTCCCACTCCTAGAAAGATGCCTATTGGTACTGGATCTCTCAGCCCATTCCTCACACACTGGTTCTTGTGAAAGAAAGGGCTTGGCTGGCAGCTCAGGTGAGGAGCCTGCCAAAGTGTTGGTTGTTCACAGAGAAAGTCACAGTGGTGCTGAGCACCTCCAGCCTGGCTCCCTGCAAAGCCATYTCCCCTCTCCAGCTTCTGTGTCTCATGAGAGCACATCAGCAATCAGCCTTGTAAATGGAAACTGCATTATTTCCTCCTTGATTTTAATTCTTCTTTCTTTGGTCTCCAGGAGAACTCAGGACCGAGCAAGGCTCCATGGGACAGTTTCAAAACCACAGGTGACTACCAACACTATACAACRATAAATGTATTAGACACAGAGGCAAAAGATGCTTTAGAACTCAGACCAGCAGAATGGGAGAAGTGTCTGAACTTGCCTTTAGACGTGCAAGAAGGTGACTTTCAAACAGAAGTTTAACAAAAACGAACTGAACAAAACAGAAACAAAGTAAAAATAATTCGTTGCACTGACAATAAAAAGACTTTGGGAATCCTGACGATCCTGACRCTCCTGTCTGAACATTGCAACTCCTTTCTGTCAGGCTCTTCCTGTGCCAAATGTCAGTGGTTTTTTCGTACAGTATTTTCCCACTAGTGCGGCTGGTGGAGAACCAGGTGTACAATTCTTACCATCGTGTGTTGTAAGTACCCGTGGAATGGATTTGTAAGGTAATCTTTATAGATAAACCTCAAGCAACGATTCATGTTGTAACAGCTTCATTTGGTTTAGTTTTCAAAAAACTTCACCATGAAGCACAATGTATATATTTATGCAGTTTTTAAAGTTTATAACAGTCTGTTTGGCCATTACTACACTTTTTACTTTATAATATAAAAGCAAAGTTTTTGTCATTAAATGAATGTCTGTTGAGCTACATTCTTCATTGCTTTAAATGCAATAAAGTAATAATCTCACTTTTATATGAATAATATATTTCACATCTTTATTATTGCAGTTTTCTCTGGAAAGCTCAGAATAGCTTTCTCTGCTGCAGCTGTGTATAAAATATTTAAAATGTTGTATGGTGTAAATAAACCTTTGTCTACATATCAGTTTCCTAGTGTATTTTATTCCATATTGTTTYTCTTAAATTTGAATATTTATAAAATTTTCTATAAATGAAATATGTATTTGCAGTTTTGCATGTTGTATGTAGCTTCTGCAAAAAGTTTCTAAATYATATTAGTAGGCTTGTAGCCATTCTGYATTGTCTTAGSGGKTTTTTTTCCAAAAATGTACTATATAGATTGGACTTGTCAGAATACTATTACAGTTTTTCTGTTATAAAAGAATTTTTGCCAAGTTGTAGAAAGACAAGTAATGGAAAATAAGTTAACTTCCAATGCACAGCACCTGAAGAAAATGCTGGCTTAGAATCATTATATCTTGTGCATGGTCTTCTTGCTTTATAACAAACAATAATCTCAAGACAAAAAAGTTCCTAAATATTTTAGATTAAAAGAAAACAAACAAACAAGCAAAACAAAAACAATTAACCAAACCCAAAAAAACCTGAGTCGGTTTCATCGTATATCACAAGCAAAGGATGATTATTCTTTGTATTGAAAATACAGTTAAACAGTTAGGAATAGGAAGATTAAATATGCTTTTTCATGCATTGAATCAAAACCAGATCTTCAAAAAATCTCATCTACAGCTTAGCTGTGGGGGACATAGATGGAAGGATATCTCAAATCTTCAGATGTCATAGTTCTAGAAAAAAAGTTTCAAAAACTATTTTGGTTCCTGCTGTACAAAAGTGAATGTGCTGCAGCCTACTAGCTGGAGAGATCTTAGAGAGGAAGAAAACATGACCACCAATCTGCTTAAGGAAAAAGACAAGAATAGAGGCTTGTCAGTGAGAACTCAACCCAGATAATTGGATGAGGAAGACCAGCATCCATCTGTTAGGAGAAAAGTATTTAGGATCAACCTTAGGACCAATCTTCAGAAAGTGTTTGAGTTTGACAATCTTTTTTTCAGGCCATAATGTATTTAAGTCACAAAAAGGATCCTGGCTTTGCCTGCTTCCAGTGAGCACCTCATGCTGAGTGAAGACTTCTCTAATCTAATGTCTCAGGGTCTACTCTAAACAAGTAAGAAATAACTTACCAGCCTGGTACCAGGCCCAGAAACCAGCTTAGGTGCCTAGACATTAGATGATGTAGTACTATCATCCTCAGTAAGTTTGCAGACAGCACTAAATTAGGCAAAAGTGTTGATCTGCTGGAGGGCAGGAAAGCTCTGCAGAGAGATCTGGATGGACTGAGGCCAGTGGTATGAGGTTCAACAAGGCCAAGTGCCAGGTCCTGCACTTGGGTCACAACAAAGCCCTGCAGGGGCTACAGGCTGGGGTCAGAGTGGCTGGAAAGCTGCCCAGCAGAAAGGGACTTGAAAGTACTGAGGGACAGCAGCTGAACATGAGCCAGTGTGTGCCMAATGGCATCCTGGCCTGTACCAGCAATAGCACCAGGACCAGGGCAGTGATTGTGCCTCTGTACTCAGCACTGGTGAGGCCAGACCTYGAGTGCTGTGTCCAGTTCTGGGCCCCTCAATTTAGAAAGGATGTTGTGATGCTGGAGTGTGTCCAGAGAAGAGCAGCAAGACTGGTGAAGGGTCAGGAGAGTAAGTCCTGTGAGGAGCATCTGAGGGAGCTGGTGTTGTTTAGCCTGAAGAAAAGGAGGCTCTGGAAAGACCTCTCCTGAAAGAAGAGTGCAGCCACGTAGGGGTTGGTTTCTTCTCCCAGGCAACCAKTGGCAGGATATCAGGGGAGGTTTAGGTTGAACATCAAGAAGAATTTATTCACTTGAATGGTGGTTAATCATTGGACTGACCTGCCATTGGATGTAGTGGAGTCTCCATCTCTGGAGGTGTTCAAGGAACAACTAGATGTGTCACTTAGTGCCATGGTTTAGTTGAAATGGTGGTGTTCAGTCGAGGTTGGACTTGATCWTGGAGCTCTCTTCCAACCTTAATGTGTCTATGATTCCATCATTCTGAACTGTGATGCATCAATCAAACAGAACTGGCCGTTTTTCAAGAGGCTGATGCASAAGGAGGCAGATGGCAAGGCTGGCTATGCAGCCTCCAAACTTCTCAGATCAGATAGTGCACCAAAAACCTCTCACTGCATACAACAGAAAGTGCACATTTTTCAAGGATTTCRTTCCATATGGTAGGAAGTCTCAGAGCATGCTTTACAAAATTTCTAATTTTTGAGCCCAAATGAGGAAGCTTAGACCCCTGAATCCAGATATAAGCCTTTGCATCCTCCTTGACTGATTTAAATATAATGCAGATCTTGAACACCTAGGTATTTCAATAACTGTAAWGCAGAAATAAAGCTTTATTCACCTAACTCCTGTTCAATGGTGGTCTAGTTACAACTGTAGAAAGCTTAGGGTAAGCTGCAAACTCACCCAGGAAACATGATAAGTCAGTTTGCACTCAATACACTGCTGACCCAGTTGTGCTGTTATTAATAACCCAGTGGATTCAGGTTTAGCATTAGCCTTGGTGTTTACATATCACACAGCAGTCACAGATGTGCTTTCAGTGTGTGAGCAGCAACATTCAGTGCCTCTTTATTTAGAGTTTGTGCTTCTCTGAGCAGAAATTGCTAGGCATTTTTATTTTCTTAYGTATTTCTTATTTAGAAATTAAAAACATGCTGAATGAAACCCAGTATATTTGCCTACTGATTTGACTGCTTCCTATTAAAACCGATTTTGTTTCCCATAAGCATGATGCCACTCATACTTGCAGTTTTTGCTCAGTGTCTCTGAAATGATGCATGTCAGACTGAGCTCAGCAGGAGAGTACAAACTTTTATGCACTGCCTTAAATGTTGACAAAGCAGTGAGCAGATGTTTGGCATTGTATTATATGCAAATAATACTAAATCATACTAGACACAGCCATGACAGGGGCCCTGCATATGCCTCTCTGCATGGCCTGGTTACCTCAGCTGAGGCCCAGCTGCAGCTACAGAAAGATTCAGGTGTTTGAGGGTGGTTCAGGTGTTTGAGGGCTCAGCCAATGTTGCTGTCACTGGCACTAGAGGAGATTGAGGCAGCTGAGCTTAGCCCAGAGTTTACCCAGAAGCAACTCAAAATACATATTCCCTAGATGTAYGTATGTGTTGGTGTACTTGCAAGAACAGGAYGGGACWGCTGGAAGACGTTTCCCAGAGCTTTATTGCTGCAATATCAGTCTCAACACCAAGTTTAAGACCATAAAAACATGGCAATCACTCACATCTTGCTAGAAGCAGCCAGCAGCCCAAGATCTCTTTGTTACATGACATTTTAAAAGTTTTTCAACCAATAGCATATTGCTAAAGCTTACAGACAACAGTTTCAGCCAATTACCAAAAGCACACGTACACCTGTTTCCAACAATRCTTGCTTGTTATGCCTGGAATTAACAATACACAATATTCCATTATCAAACTTAAAACTTTCTACTATCTTGCTAAGCATATTTTTCTGTGGTCTCAATGTTTATCATGGCCAAGCCTAAAACTCACATTTATTGTTTAATGTCCTTGCTTGTTATATTTTTGTATCTTCTTCTGCTTTTCATAATTTTGCAGCTGCAGCTAGCTCRAAATTCTGTKCTCTTTTTGTTTCTAAGGCCTGCTCTCTCAGCTCCTAAAAGCCTTCTTACCCTTTACTATTTCCCACATATATACAAGAGGCAAAAATCTATTATTAAAGGCTTTATTTTCTCAACAGCTTAAATACACATTAGCAGTTGTATAAAACTCTACACAGTTCCTCTGTCTCCTTCTTACATGGATATTCAGGGAAAGGTTGTTTGTTTTTTTTTACTGGCAAGTTAATGCTAAACAAAACATGGCMTGAACTTTTCAGTGTAGGGAAACAGTGCATACAGGAAATGTAGCTGAGCAGCCAGAGATCACTCAGACAATAGTTCAAGATGTCCAGGATTTCAGATCCAAGGCTGTGTAAAGGGGTTTTGTGTTGCTACCAAAATTATTTGCTACGTGGGCCTTTGCCAAAGTGATGTTATTTAATCCAGAAACTTAGAGGTAAACTATGAATTAGTCACTATTAAACTTCAGCTCATACTCTAGAATATCTCTTGGAGATAAGAAGGGAGGAGAGTCTAAGTGATGCTACAAGGGATGAGAAATGCTGCCATTCTGATGCACCTTTGGAGTACCAGGGGTTTAATGTTGGCATATATGTAATGCTAGTGACTTTTTATGATGAAGATTTGGGACAAAAGACAAAAAGAGTTAGAGGTCTTTTCCATTTAATTAACTACTGAGTCTGAGTTCCTCTCAATCAATGTATTAGTGCTCTTGGAAGTGTTGTTCTGACACTCCTCCTTTGAGATCTTCATTTGTTTCCATGTTATTAAGACATAAATCATCTAGTATTGTTTTATACAGGATTAAACTGGGATAATCTCTTTTAAAAACAAACAATAAAGCAAAAAACATCAAGTCCCAAGCTGCATCAGGAGAAATGCTCTCTAATGCTTTGGCTTGCCTCTGTTTCCCATAGTTGCTAGACTAAGTTTAACAAAAGGCATGCCTCCCACATGGAAGTAGGCATCCATCACAGCAGGAGGAGTATGCTTTCCATGGGTTATTCAAGGGGATATGAAAATCTCTGATGGCAATCAGCAGATGGAGACATGTACTGATAGAAGACTCAATTCCTCAGGCATTAACACGAGGCTCTGCTGCATCTCTGGATAAGGCACCAGAAGCAGTTTGTCTGAGCAAACTTTATTTCTCCCTCTCAAAAAAGTGTCATAGGGCTCACTTGTGCAATCATACTCCTTCTCATGTGCTGAGGGAGGAATCCAGAGAGGTATCCAGCTGAATATGTGCTTGGAGAGCTGTGATTCATTTTTAGCCAGGTCTCAAGCAGTGCAATGCTGAAATCTTTTCTACTTACTTTTTCAGAAACACCTTTCTTTGCAAGGAAAGCAGAAGTGGCCTCACTAAGAGAAATTCAATTACTGATAAGATAGGTATGACTACCAACCCTAGCACTCCCACTGAAGTGTTCTGTCCATTAATTACAATTGTTAGATAAAGTAAGAGCCATTGATCTGGTTTTGACAAAATTGCCTCTTAAGTTGCAGTGGACCATCCWGTGGCACTGAGTTACTCCAATTAACTATGCTACAGTACTGATCCTTTTGTTTGTTCTTCCCTGGTGTCATTTTATACCTCATTACTTCTTATGAGGAACAGTTAATAACTTTAACCAATTCGACTTCCTCCCTTGACTCTAGAAGTTACTGCTATTGGCCCCACAGCTGCCTCTTTTTTTCGGGATTACAAACCCATGCTCAGTTAGTTCCCATATAGAAGTCCTTCCCTGATTGCAACTATCCTTGTTTCCTTTACAGCTTTTTCAAGTCTGCTGAAGTTCTTAAATGAGTTCAGGAAATCCATAACTCATTAGAGTATTCTGTTTGTTTCACATAAAAGAAAGGAAAAACTCAACAAGGGAGCTTGTAAAATTCCTTTTTATTCAGTAGAAGAAAACAAAAACTCTGAAGTAATTAAACTTTCACTTTTTTATTCAACCATTTCATGGAAAAGGCATCACCATCTCTTTGAGCAAAAAATGGGCACCAGCAGCTTCTCTTAAGTAATTCCCTTGATGAGTACACTGAAATATTTTTTTCTGCTGCTCCTTCTCCCTCGTGGTGTGAAGTCCAGCTTTCTTTCTTCAGTTGCAGTGTTGCACCAAGACTGACAGAGAGATCTCTACAGACTAGRTTTTAYAGTCTGAAAGTGAGCAAGGACTATGTGAATCCTTTCAGATGRAGCAGTAGCTGTTTCCCACACCCTGGAGTTTTTRTTTCAATTTTGGCAAACCTCCTTCCTCTAGCTGTGTGTTMAGAGTGATGCCTGTCCCTTCCTGACTCTCTTCTTGAAAACATAGAATGGGCATCTAAGACAGGGAAGGGCTTGGGATCTGCTGCTTATGTCTGCTCATCCCAGTTACTAAAAGTTAAGGTCCTCAGTAGAGGTGGGATGTAAGAAACAACTCTAGTCTCAGTGTTTTCTTGTTGATTATCTTGGGCAGCTGTTGGGAGCTGGAGATGTTACTGTGTCTGCACTGTATAAGCAGATAATGTGCCYTGTTCAACATATGGAGGCAAGCATAGGAAACAGGCACCTAAACCTTACATAATGCAGTGCTGACTATCAAAAAATCCAAGTCCTTTTGTGGATCAAATCCTTAAGAATTGAAATAYCTTAAAAATCTGGTTCTCAGAATCCAGTTTTAATAACAGCAAAAAAACTAGTGTTTATCCCTATTATAAGATGAATGATTTATTGGATGATGTCCCTGAATTATTGATTCAGGAAATTGCAAAAGGTGATGCCTGAAGGACCTCATACTGTAAAAGAAACCCTGTAATTGATTAGTATGTATGTTCAATTTCTTATTTKGTGTCTCCTTGGAACCAACCACTTTATTTCCTGCTCTTCACAAGAACTATTTATTAGGAAAAGATTTTCAGAGCTCTTTTTAGTAATTAGTTTCTTAACTCAAGCAAGAATTATCTATGGTTTGTAAATACAGATAGATAGAATCCTTTCTATGTAATTTAGAATTCTAGCCAAAACATTGTCTTGTCAATATTTCAAGCACAGAACTCTGTAGGACAATCTAACTGTGCCTATCATAGCACTACTGCTTATTTTTGCAACCTAAAGAAAAAGGGAAGCACCTCTGAAGCCCAGCTAGACCCAGCCAGTTCTCTGAGTATAGACTGATTGTACAAAGAATTTTAAGAAGCCTCATGAGGGCAATAAAATTCTTCTAAATTAAGCACCAGATTTAGTAGGACTCAGACATCAACTTGTGTGCTGGAGTCCAAACTCCCATTATAATCACTGAAGAACAGGGCAGTACAGTCAATGGAATCTAAAAGCTAATTCAGCTTTGCCTTTACTAGAAGAAGGGTGCAGTTAATGTAAAATGGCCTAGCTTTTGTGAAGCATTTAACTGGGCTCTGCACACTGACAGGAAAACTTCACACCCCTTCTAAAATGATACTAGTTTTAACGTGGGAATCCTGCTTCAGGGGAAGATTTTCTCAGATGCTTCAGGATATCCCGCCTCCAGCTATTACTCCAGAGAGGCATGGGATTATTGGCGTCAGATTTCCCAACTTCATCTGAATGTCAGAGCTACCCTCACTATCACACAGTGCCACTATTTAATCAGAATCTACCTTGCCTGCCCCTCTTTTGAACATTTGTGTCAGTTCAAGTAGAGGATTCACTTTCCCTGTAATTTTATTGCTACACCTCTAAATCCTGCATGTGGATTATCCAGATTCTCATCCTTCCTCCTGCGAGGCAAAGGACCACAGCCCAGGACAATTTAAGCTGCCYAGTATCAGCAGACTGTAGAAAAGCACATTCTGGAAGATTAAACATGGGTCAGGCAGGCATGACAGAGTTGCGGATGCAGGAAAATTACAGTGTTTTGCTTTGAGCTGATGTTAGATTTCAGCCACAAATGGTCTGATAGAATATGAATGCTTGCCTGGCACTGCAGTCTTGGTTTTTCACTCCATGAGAATCTCCTAACAACTGGGCAACAATCAAGCTTTTTTTTTTTTTTTTGACTCTAACCCTCCACTGCTCTTATTTCTGTTCACAGAGGCCAGGCTTGAGGAGATGCCAAGTATGTTTAACATGGGTACTGTGTGATGCCTTCCTGAAACTCAGAAGGTGGTGGTTCCAACCTTTCTCAGATGAACAGTATGGGGAAGATCTCCATCTTCCTCATGCTGTCTTCTGACCAACAAATAATTATGCAAAGAAGGAAAGACAATCCTCCCCTCAGAGAAGATACAGCCAGTAGCAGTCAGTGCATAGACTCAGGCCATGCCATCTGAGAAAAAATTACACACTGTAATTGGCACAAAAACATGAGCGTGGTTTCTCAGTGGCTCCCTTAACAAATTAATTTAAAACCAACCAATTCTAAAGGGAGATTACACAGAAGTAGGAAGGATAATCTCTTACACCATAAAAAAGCCTCCAATTATCATTCCATGAGAAAGGAGGGAATAGTGTTTTGTATTACAGTCCAGCTCTAATCTGTGCCACAAATGGTGATTTTCAGGTTCTATATGGGAAATATGAAAAAAAAAAATCATTATCTCTCAACTCAGAAAATAAGAGAGTATTATAMAATTTTAAAATACCCATGCTTAATTATTGGTATGAAATAGCTATACATAATTTAATCATAGGTAATTTTTTAAAAAAGGGTTCAAAATCATTTGTCTCAGCATCATGTTATAACATGATGGCTATCTTTTGGGGSCTGTGCTGGTTTTGGCTGGGGTAGAGTTAATTTTCTTCACAGTGGCTGGCATGAGGTTGTGTTTTAGATTTTTGCTGAACACAGAGTTGATTAGAGATGTTGTTGTTATTTCTGGGAGCTTACACAGAGCCAAGTCTTTGCTTTTCTGCTTTTTGTACCACCAGGCTGTTGAGGAAGTTGGGGCTGCATGGGAGGYTGGGAGGGAACACAGCCAGGAGAGGTGACCTAACTGACCTAAGGGATATTCCAGACCATGTGACATCATGCTTAGTATATAAAATGGGTTGAAGAAGGAGGAAAGGGGGAAGGTTGGAGTGAGGGTGTTTGTTTTCCCAAGTCACTACTACCTGTGATGGGACCCTGCTCTCCTGGAGATGGCTGAACACCTGCCTGCCCTTGGGAAGCACTGAATTAATTCCTGGTTTTGTTTCATTTGTGTGCATGGCTTTTGCTTTCCCTATTAAATTTTTTTATCTCAGCCCATGATTTTTGTACCTTTACTCTTCCAATTCTCTCCTGGAACCTGCTGGTGGAGGAGTGAGTGAGCAGCTGTGCAGTGCTTGGCAGCTGGCTGGTGTTAAACMACAACAGGGGCAATTATCCAGGCAATTAAAAGGTATTATAACATGTACATATATTCAAAGTGAAAAGAGACTAACTTTGACATGATTTTTTTTTTTTAAAGCTCATTACAAAGATGTGTATTAAATTAAAAGAAGATTTTAAGTAAATTTTTTTATTTACTTTRCAGCGGACACTCAACACCCCACTGTGATGGCAGTAAAGAAATGGATTCATTTTGGTAAGGGAAAGAAAGAYCATTCTTTTCCCAGCTGTTACTATTTGCATTGCAAGATGTCCCCTATTTTAATAAAGAACCCTCTTTGAGGAYAACAGCCTTCTAAGTATGCATTAGAACTTCTTAAGAACTCAATGCAAAATGTCTCCAAAAGTTAGAAAGAAAACATCCTTTATTCATCTTGTTTGGAATGAGTTCCCAAGACAGGATCCAGTTTTTTCATCTAAATATGGAGGATGGAACCTCTGTTAGACAACCATTTCTTCCATTTTCAGTACACCTAAAATCACAGAGCACTGGAGAACTCTGGAAACTTCAGTGATCTGAAGACACCACAGAGTTTACTACAGGTTTGGAAATCAGTAGCACATTTTGTATGGGTTATTAGCTGGCAAGTACTTTGACTACAAAACCCTGTGTTCTAAGGTAATTTATGCTTTTTACCATTTTGAAATTTTGTGTTCAGAACACTTTCTTCCAATCTGGACCAGCTCTGTGGCATTGCATTAACAAGCAAAGACATAAGCAGATAACATTTTGGAGGATAGTTTTCTAAAGGTAGTGCTTAGAGAATTTTTTTTCTTCAAGGTATGTGGTCTTATTTTGCATAATTTGTAATAAAAAGCATCAACCAAAGGTTTCTTATTGAAACAAAAACAAAACAAAACAAAACAAAAAAGCCCAGAATTCTGGTGTAGGTCTCTTCTGCCCAGTGTTTTTGGCCCATCCCTCCTGTCTCTCTGCATAGCAGTCCTGCTTGGACATACCAACTWCTTGCCCCAGTTTGAAGTCATCTGCCAGCCTGGTAAGAATGCATTACCTATCACCTTTGACAAAGAGGTTGAATTGGACAGGTCTCAAAAGGTGCACAAACTCTAAACCCACAARCTCTCTGAGTTCAACAATGTTTTTACCTACCTGGCTTCCCATCCATCTACTGCTGTGCTCTTGGCATCTTAACTTGGGTACAATTATAGAATCATAGAATGTCCTGGTCTTGAAGGGAGCATAAGGTCATCTAGTTCCAACAYCCCTGCCTTGGGCAGGGTCATCTTCCACTGGACCAGGTTGCTCAAATCTAATCACTAACAAAAATAAGTCCAAAACTATCAGCTCCTACAGCTGTTACATCTGCAAACCATTTCACTTCTGCAAGGATGCATCTCCTGAGATAATATTTGGCATTTAAAAGGTTGCAGTTCACACTTGCAGACTTCTTCCACTGAACAGGTAAAAGTATTGAGCAAGCAAGTTTATTTGAGGAAATCTGTCGGACTTCAAATATGTATTTCAGCTAATTAAATAGTTGCTGCCATACCAGCTGCTCTATCAGGAAATACTTGTCAGCTCGTGTCTACATTCAACTTTATCACACAGACCAAAGACAACAGGATGTACTTATCTCTCTTTAATCACTGTGTTCTGACCACCTGTGACCTGTACTGTGACTTAGACATTGATTCTAGTCTTTTATAGGGTAAATATTGATACAGCTACAACTTTTATCAAATTTCCAGATTGCCTTTCCACCCAAGATACATGACTGGCTTTAACAATCATTTATGTTGTTGACTAAGAAAGATATATTCTTTATGTTTTTGAAAGTGAATAATTAATGTATTCTCCATTGTTCCAAAATATCTCTTTCAAAAAACGTTAACACTTATTAAAAGATAATGGTAAAAACCTGTATGTATAATATTTCAGGATGGTAATATATTCATTTTCAAATATGAGTGATGAATATTTTTGAACCTTATTTTTACACTGTTATTGGCAGTTACACTGCTGTGGGAAATGCCAAGGCTAGGCAGGGAAAGTTTTTGCTCAGGGTCCCCAGAACTTGTTCCAGGACAGGGCTGGGGTGCACTTCAGGTGATGCTCTGTCCACCACTCCCATCAAACCTCTGTAGGTCTCAGGCACAGGAACATGCTGGCTACTCACCCTTCCTTTCCTTGTCTGATAGCTGAGGACAGCACACAGAGTGTTTCTGTATCCCAGCAGGTTGCCAGGCCCAAGCACTGAAGGAAGGCCAAGGCAGAAGTGGTATCACACAGAGGGATGGCCCAGCAGCAACAGACCTGTCAGTCACCAGGAGATTGCTTGTTCCTTTTTCCAGAAACTGACTCTTTCTCCCAGCTCCTGAGAAGCTGCACACTGCCACCCCCTCATGCTGAAACTCCACTAGGAATATAGCCAGATGTGTGCCCAGGAGGTAGTTGTCAACATGTCCTTCTCCACCTGTGCTGAAGTTCTTTCACCACCAGCTCTAAATTCCTGCCCTCAGTGTGGGGACAAGCCTAAATCCATCACCTTCTTSTGCTGTCCCATGTAGGAGAGGCAATTAGCAACACTTGGATGATAGAAGAGAAAGAAATCCCAGCACCAGCATATCCTACCCCTGTGCRCTCCCATTCCTCTGAGCCAGAGGGRAGCTGACTGGATACCCTTGCTGCACTCCAGCATGAAGACAGTTAGTGCTAGTCCTTATTACAGAGCATGAGAGAAGTGAAGGCTCTAATCCTCCATCCTTCTCTCAGGCCTAAAACTGCTGAAGGGTTCCCATTACCCTCTGCCTGGCACCATTTGGGATGTGCACACACATCTGGGATGTGCAGAAGCAAACTGATGGTTCTACCTCTGCCACTGACCTTCCTGCCATACCTTCTTGACAGCAGCACYGATTGTCTAGATGTAAGAAGGATGGGAAAACAAAGTGAACTGTCTCAGCCATTTAGTGGAAAAAAGRAGTCAAATGGCCCATCCTTCTTTTTAAAGAATTAAGAATGATGGAATCACTAAGAGCTTTGTTGTGGGCTCTTATTTGCTGGCCTGCTGCCTGAAGAAAAGTGTTGAAAAGATTAAGGGGTCTACAAGAGAAAAAGGAGAGTCCAAAATAGATTGAAGACATGAAGACTTAAGTAAGGCTGTTTAAATKGCATTTTTGTCTCAGAGCCTCTCCAAAAAACCTTTAGCAACTCAGGTCATCAAAAGAATTTCACAATGATCAGAAAACCAAATTATTACAGTTCACTAATTTCCTGGTTCAAGAAGTGRTTGTTGCAAAGTTTACTAGCATTTCAAAGGGATGCCTCATCTCAGCAGCTGTTTTTTGTGTCCCAGATGTCTATCTGCCCTCTCTGTGAACTGACACACAGTGGTGTGCTAGTTAGTTCCACTTCTACATCAAAGCTCATAAAATCAGCCCCCAGTTCTCTCCAGGAGGTGAAYGCTTATGAAACACCAGTCAGCAACCCTGACTGAAACCAGCAGCACCTATTTTTGAAGCCAGCAGGTTTTTTAGCTTTATGCTMTACATCCACAGAGTCAAATACCATGAAAACTAAATTAGCCTGCATGAGAAAAGGAAGCCAGTGAGTTCTTCTTGCCAGGGAATGCTTCAGCTTTATTTCAGCCACGTTGTCATCTGCGTCACCATAGATGGGCACAGACAAGRAAAATGTATGCCCTATTGCCTAAGGCATTCTGGACAGGCAGGAAGGCTGGGGAAGAATTTGTTTTGGTGACAGCTGGAGGGGCCTAGAGGGCTGTCAGCTCTAATACAGTCAGATTGAGGATTAATTCCCACATGCAAGATGCAGGTATRAGCATCAAAATTTGGAACCCACTCAATCAGGGGAGCAGCAGTGTCTGCTCTGGTCAGCAGGGGATGTGTCATYTGCTGTGGTACTCTCTGAAATACACAGGTTCAGGGTTTTCACTTCAACAGATTATTCCTGTAGATGCATAAGCTGACTGTTTCAAGTTYCTGAGTATTGGAAAATCCTTCTCTTTTACAGAAGAACCATGAAAGTTTTGCTCAAAAAAAAAGGAGAAAGATTGCAAATGAAATTAMTTGAGCTGGAAGTAGATCACCTTACTGAAGAGATAAGGAAATTAGRATAGTTTTTGTTCTTCATAATACTAGATAAATATGGAATAAATCCATAGGTCTCATCAGAGCTGTCTCTTATTCATACCAATGTAAGCAAAGCAAGAAAAATCTTGTTAGCTCTTTTCCCATATAGTGTAATCAGAGATTTGTATATTTAATATGTATGTAAAGTGATTGCATTTATTCTGTCAATGTCTCTTTATGTATATAGTGCTCTTACATAGATCTATACAATTATTTTCTTTTTCCTGTTTTATAAGAAGGCTCTGGCAAGGACAGTCTATTGGCAAGAGGCAGAAATTGAACTCCAGCTATCATTATTGATGTCCCAAATACCATGTGAAACTTTCCAGAAACTGAGAATTTCTATGTTTTTTTTTAACTTTTCTAAAGCTTCCCTTTCAGGCAACATAAAAAAATAATTATATTACCTGCAGTTAGGCTTCTGAGAATTTTAACAACAAGTCATTAGATTTTCATAATTACAGCATTTCCTAGATATGTCACAGATACACATCTGTGTAATCTTTTACTGTATACATTCAGTCTGTCTTTAAAATCCAGAAGTGGAAAATAGCACCTCCTTCCTAGCAAAGCTATTACTTTAAGGTCAAACATTAGGCTTTTCAAGACCTGTGAACCTTTAGTGAGTATGAACAATTTTATGTGRAGATTCTGATTCTGAATACAGTCACTCAGACCTCAACTGGTTAGATTTTCAGGGGCAGAGCAAAGGCAGACAAAACCCAGCTTTTCACCTGAACTCTACATTTGAGACACCTTTGTTTGAATCAAACTTGCCAAATTTGGATGATTTTTAGCTCAAGTTGAGGTTCTYCTTGAGAGGCTGGATCAGTGCATGTGTAATCTGAAAAGTTGGAAGGGAATAWATAATGGGCTCCTCTTGTTCTGCAGAAGAATCACAGAGCAGAAGTCAACCCAACAAGCATCCAGTGCACTGATACTGCAGATTTGAGATGTTCTGAGGTGGGGAAAATTTCACTAGTATCCTCTTCCTTGCTTCATACCAATTTTGGCAGATTCTTTAATTTCCTAGGGTAAGTCTGACTGATTTGAAATTATGCCATCCTAACAGATTGGTACAAGCATGAGAACAGGAGACAATGTACAATAGGTGTGTGAAATGTGCCAGGCTATGAAATCTTTTCTGCCTAAAGCTCCAAGACTTCTTAAAGATAGGGCAAGTGCTCAGGAATTGCAGCCAATGCTAAAAAAATTAAAATAAAAAATTAAAWATAGAATGAAACAAAATTAACTTCCACAGCTGCTGGAGGCTTTCTCTGACCTTTACATGTATTTGTGAGTGTGAGCCTTTGCAGAAGGACATTAGAGAAGATACTAAAATGTGCTTCCCCACCTCTTCCATTTCTGACAACAATTTTATTACTTTCTTCATTATACCATACCCTCACAAATAAACAGATGCTGCTTTTCAATGGCTAAGAAATGCATCACTTTTCATCTATAAAATCAAAATTCAACTTTGTCCTTACTCAGTGAGTTTGTTTTTTGAAAGAAATTCTTAAGWGCATGACCAATAGAATTAAAAAAARAAATGCATCTGTGCAGGAACAATTTTGCTCCACAAATAACTCCAGAAAGTCAGATTCCTGTACACTGATATCAGGCTCTTCATTTGGCTCTTCACCAAATCAAGTTATAAAAAAGAGCATCAGGCATCCCACAAGCAGCTACTCCTAGACTGCTGCAAGCAAAGCTGTGAACACCAGGCRAGGCACAATCCCCACTGCTGCCATGCAAGATACTACTTCTGAAATTCTCCTGCTTTTTTCTTTGCCATGCTAGTAAATCATCAGGGTGTTTTAAGTAAAAAACACATCTACTCTGACTTTAATAATCACAGCTTTGCACTCCTGCAATARATTTCRCTTAAATATATGCAAAATAAAATATTTRCTTTCAGCATCATTCTCAAAAGGTATTTTTGATTTGTCTGTTTGGCTTTGGATGTTGTGGGTTTTTTTCAATAGAAGTGGACCTAAGTAAAATTGAAGACTTCAAGAAATCTGAATCATATAATGAAAAGCAATTTACCATTCTGCCTGGAGAGAGAGGTTTTCAATCAGTGTGTCCTTCCTGMAATGACTTATGGATTAGAACCATAGAGGTTCTTAAAAAAGAGAAAAAAGAAAAAAAAAAACTACTAAGTGAAGATGAATATAATAAGGTGCAGGCTCAGAATAGCACATACAGACAAGAAAACAAATGAGTKTTTCTGCCAGGGAGACTCAACAGAAAATAAAAAGAGAGTGGTCCTGGRCCAGGCACTCTTCAAGATAACATGATAAAAGTTATAGTAGAGGAGGTACACAACAGGACAAGATGTGGATGCAAAAAACATGGAGAGGTGAGGTAGAAGTKCAGATATTGCCAGTCACAGATAGAGCTGAAAAGGACTAGGATACAGCATAACTAGCAATGCTTGGTTCCACTGGTTGCTGTTGCAACTCATACCTGAAATGCCCATGACATGTATTTCTCCACATCTTAAAATTATTAAAAGCATATGGTATTCCAATAAAACCATGAATTTTTACAAAATACTTCATTAAGAGAAAAAAAAAAGATAAAATATTATACAATGTATTAGACAGATAATAAAACTTGCTCTGAAATTACATGGCTGCTAATTGGGAAAGAGACAASCTAACATTTGCACTGAGGGATCCACAGCCTGTAGCTCAAAATATCAGGGTACAGAGGAACTCTCTGGTCATTCAGCATTCAATTACTAAAATGTATGCATTGCCCACAGGTGAGCATGTACAGAAATGCCTTCTTTCTTCTAATGATACCCTGGGCACTCCCCTTGGTCAAGCCAACATGAACAGGGTACCCATGCTGACCATCCTATGGGCCTGCTGTTGTGAGCTCATACTGTGTTCTGTTGTTACCTGCATAAAGACTAAAAAACTTTCAAGTGGGCAATAGAAGACCTTGGTTCCTAAAATCTCTGCAGGTTTATCTGCTGGCTGCTGGTAACTGTGAGTACTCTCTTTAGCAACAAGTATCCATGTCCTTTTAAACATCCAGCCCTGTCTCAGGCAATGCTCAGGCACAATCACCTGCAATAATAGTGGCCTGTCCCCCAGAGCTGAATAACTCACTTTCTGCTGGGTTGATCAAGAAATTACTTGCTGCCGTGCAAATAAGGCAACTGGAAGCAAAACAGGGAGCAAAATAAGCTTAAAGTGAGATTTTACAAATAGATGTAAAGTCACTTCCTTCAGCCCCAAAACTACCAAAAGCAGTCCTGTTTGCTGAGGGCTGTTCTTGACCTGCCTCCCAAACTCACAGCAATAGGAATATATTGCCCTGAGGCCACAGAAACACTGGTCTAGTTAAAAACTTGTCAGAAGTTTGTAGTAGTCATGGGGGATGAAGATAATCTCCATGATATCTTTAAGATAAGAATGGTTATGAGGGTAAGAAAAATCATTAACAACCTTGAAGATTTCTATCACCCTCTGGATCTCAGAGCTGTGAAAAATCCCAGTGGAGTAATTGCAGGTATAGGGAGGATGATTTGCCTGACAATTGTTATGCAGCATCCCTCTTGAACCAGAGGGCACCAMAACTAAGCAGTTGAAACTTTGCACAATACAGCACAATTCAGTACAACATAATAATTAGTCCCTTTCAGCAAAACAGCTACCCTAGCTCCCTTAGAGGTAATACTCATGGCACATGAATTCTTGTTAAATTTACTTATTTTGGATGACCCTGACTATCTTCCAATACCAAGGGGTTTAGAAGGCTTAGCCTGATGTTCACCTATCTGAATAWTATTTTTCAGTCCAATTTTTTCCAGGTCCAAGCCTGCAGAAAAAGGCACTTATAGTAAGCTTAATAAAGGACAATACTGCTTAACAAATCTGCTGGGGCTGGTTTGTTTAACAGCACTCACTTTAGATGGGTATGCTGAATCTACACACAATTTGCGAGTGATGTGATTTCTGACASCTATGACTACTAGTGTCCTTGACTGCTTTGGGAACACAAGTCGGGGTAACAGGCTGATATTACTGAATAAAGTGTTTTAAAAATGTGACTTGCTGCTGAGACATGCACATGAAGGAAGTAATCTACRTGAAATTAAGGAAAAGAAACCCCAGCCTTTGGTGTAATAACTGTTTATGTACACAGGGCAGAGAAAATGGCATAATTTCAAATTAACTTCCAGCAAATTTCYCACATCCCACAAGAGAAAGAAGGCTGGCTCCTTGAGTACAGATCCATCATTTAATCATATTTCARATCTGTTTCCCRTGTGCTTGCTTTTRCTCTTCTGACTGCAAAAACTTAGAAAACTGTATTTTGAAAACCTTTGCAAAGGTGAGGTGAGAGGAGGCACAARGGTGAAAARYATGCTCTGCCATGATAGAGCAGTTCATATTGCAGGTTACATTTGCAGAAACATGGCTTAAGTAAGGGAAACTATATTCCATCTCCTCAACAGTGGTGAAACGCATCTGAAATGGTTTCTGGTGCCTGGGTTTGGTCCCCACAGTACGAGAGGGATATGGAGAAARTAAAGAGGATTTCTAAGACATTCAGAAGTTTAGGGGAAAGTGGAGAAAGTCCCCAAGACATTCAGAGTTCTAGGGCACATGCTCTAACTCTACAGAAGAAGATGATCTCCAGAAAWCCTATCCCACCAACATTCTCATCAATCTCACAAAAGTATAATCCATGATGCTTCTGAATTGCAAGAGATTCTTGAGAAAATTCTGTTGGTGYAGGACAGGAGAGACAGTTTCAATTTTTTTGACAGATAAACAAGGGTTTATAAAGATGAGAGTGTCATAAATGCTGAATAGAAYCAAAAGATGCTTCCAAAAGCATTTGGAATTAAAGTTTTAACCATTAGGTGTTTAAAAAATGGTAAGGAATTCTATGAAGTTGAAAGTCAAACATATTGTATAAGCAAGAAAAATGCAAGGTGTCATCAAACAGCTGGAAATTGTCTCAGGAAAAATCAAAATGTACTCCATAAAGCTTAAAGGGAGAGAGAAGTGCATTACAAAGACGTACAAAAAAACCACAGCTGTGTTCTGTAAATATGAAAGTTAATGAAGAGTTGAAGTTGGAAATGGAAAGAAACAGTGGTAGAAAAAGTGACTTCTTCACTATGTTCATCTTTGTATTTCTTTGTAATGGAATCCTTGACCAAAATTCAAATAGATAATGAAAGTTCTCTTTGTTCCCCACAGGTTTGAAGCTTCTCATGTTTCTTAGTCAAAATGTTAAATCAAGCCCTTTTCTGGGTGAAAGAAGAACTGCCTCTGGCCATTTATGTAATATTTTTCTGAAGACTAATTTTAAAACCGAACTTGCAATTATATTGTGTTTTTAAGTGCTTATCTACTTCTGGGTTAAACAAGGGACCAAGGGCTGATGAGATACCACACCTAAAAAGATAGGTCATAGTACAGAATGATTTGCTGCAATAAAATAAAAAACTTCTAAATACATGTATAAGAGACATGAGCCTTTGACAAYACCTCATACCTTAATTATTGTGGTATATATAGCAAGTATGTTTTACAAAATGTAAGGAGATAAGAGAATCCATAGATTCACATTTCCCATTTATACCTGAAGTCAGTAACATTCAGAAAACCCTTCAATTTTTCCCAAATCAGAGAATTTTCATAGATCTAACATAATTTTAATAACATGTTACTTTTTTTTCCTACTGAATTGTGATTAAAAATTTTAGTAGCACATCTTCAATAGGACTGTTGTCATTTATTCAAGACTGATGGAAAAATAATTCAAAGTATACAAAGTTCAATGAACAKGAAGTAAGTTTCCTACTGATTTATCTGTTAATAAAAAGTTAGAGTATTTTGCTTTGGGCAAAAAGACTATCTTCAATAACATTAATAATACTATTTTACAAGCCAGAAATTATATAGTTTCACTGTCAGCTTYACCTGACATAAAATCATCGCTACATAAAAGAAATCAACATTTTGSTAATAATGTAATTTCCTCAACACCTTTTTCATATGTCAACACCCAGAATCTTGTCAGAAGACTCTCAAAACCTCTACAGTYCATTTCTGTTATTTTTAATAAATTCTGACCTACTCCAAGATTGCAAGTGAGCCATTCAACTGCTTGTTTTTTGCTTTGTTTTGTTTTGTTTTGTCTTCAGCAAAATAGTGGCTGGTTCTCCTATATGGAACAGAATTGGAACATTTATGTTCCAGTAAGTTAGTATGACTGGTTTTGACTCTCATTTCCATTCCCCCATTAAGATGTGACACCATTACATGATGACCTCACCAAAATAAATTTAGAAAYAGCCATTGAAAATTTTCCTGCTAAATACCAAACTGAATTTTATGCTAGCCATATCTCCAAAGGCTTATTTAATTATTCTGTCAAAATGAGAAGACCAGCTTGATCTCTTCAAAAACAAGAGCACTGTCACAGAAGAGAAAGTTCAGCTGGGAGCACAGACAACTACCATCTCCTCAAGTACACCCTGAACTGGCAAAGTAATAAGAGAACTATCATCAGGAGTTGCAAACTCTTCCATTTCAGGTGACATGAATTACCTTTGGAAATGTCATCTTGCCATCTAATCTTRAGTCTATTGAAATAAGTTCAATTTGTTCACTGCAGAATGGAATGCAGCTCTTTTAAGTATCCCAGGCCTTTCCAGGATTTCTAGGAAGATGTGCAGAGATATTGTAATGGAACAAATGCTATGCTAAACTGTTCTTTAAACTCTCACAGTAAGAAATGTACCTGAGTCCACTTTTTGAAAGACATCACTTAAATGGCCTCAGGCAGTACTAGTTTTCAAACAGTAAGACAAAAACCCCTGTTGCTATGGACTCAGGTAATTATGAATAGATGTGAATCATCATAATGCAGATTTGTTTGCAGCTGTTTTTCTGACTMTAATGTCCCAGGAAGATTATTTCCACACAAAATGTTTTAGTCTCAGCATGCATTTTKTCACCAAATTAAATTAAATTAAGTATTGGGAGATGGTGACTATGTGATCCACTCTACTATGGCACAARTCAGTTGAGAACTATTAGCCAGATAATCACTTTTTCAGGAAACTTTATGTGAACTAGCACACTTTTAAACTGTCTCTGGATGAAAAAGGTGTAGCACTGCATACAATTGAATGATAGGGGAAGTTTGGGAAACTAGTTATGAGTATCATTAATACTGGGCAAGAATGACTGGCAGTTAAGGCTCACTTAAATGACTGTCTGGAGGAGCTAATGGTCTGAGGCAATGTTCACTGCTCAGGCAGTCATTAAGTGTAAGAATCTATCTGACCTGGAGGTCATTACTGCTTACATTAATTACTGCAATGATGAATACTCCATGAGACTCTACCACATCTCCCTAAATTCATTTCTGCATCAAAACCTCCCTCAGGCTTCAGATCTATGGTGACATCTGGCCAGGAACAGCATGTATAAACATATTTATTTGAATGAAGATAAAACACCAAATGTTTGAACTGATCAGAGCCACCAACTAGCTGGCAGACTCAGCCTGTAATTTTGTAATGACCCTAAGCATCCCTTTCCACACAGTCACTTATTATTAGCTGCAGATCTCCCATCTATTCTTGAACTTAGATTGTTCAAGAATTACTCTGTGTGCATAAGCCTTTGTATTTGCCCAGCCTAAACAGCTCTTTAACCAGRTATAGATCTGCTAGGAGCTACAACAAGGTGAAAGGGCTTGGTGCTTGCTTGAAATGAAGCACATCAGGAATAATTACTATTGCTTATCTGACAGTAGGAGCTGTGAAAAAATCTGCAAATCATGCATCTACAATACCTGCAGYCCATATAGGTCTCTGCTCTGAAAAGATTTGAGTTCTTATAGATATACAAGCAAAGAATGGGAATTAAAAAAAGCCAGCATTAAAAAAATTTGACCTAAAGCGAGATGCTCARTGCAAGGTCTAAGGTTAGAGAGACCTGAAACCCATGTAACCTGCAGGGACTTACTCAATAGTTCATACTGCTGTTGGACTTGGAACAGAACACTCAAAACCTTTTTATGAAACACCACTGTCATGGTCAGGAGACTTTCTGACTTGCATTGTATTTTGAGTTCTTTACAGCCTTACTCCACAGGTGAACTGAAAGTTCATGTCCTTGGTCCAAGTCCTCATGTCCTTAGTCACTGGTGGGCACCAATTATTTGCTTGTTACCTGTGGCTGAAGACAGAGAGATTACTCCAGTGAGCAGCTGCTGCCCAGGACACAGGAGGGCAGACAGCCTGGGTCTGGAGGGTACAAATCTCAGCCCTTTGCAACAGAATCACTTCTCTTTTACCATGCAGAGCATGGCAGTAACACCATGCAAAACAAAAATAAAGTCTGCTTTCTTTCAGATTAGTTACAACCATTTGTGGTTTTTGATTCTGACACACCAGAGTATAAAGATAACCATTATCAMTACATTAATTTCAAGAGTTTCCATTTATCTGTTTTCAAGACTGTAGCTGTCAGTGCAAACAAGGTCTCTTTATTGGATATAATAGATCAAGTGGACAGTTTCTGAAGAAAATAGATGAAAGAATGTAAAAAACTCTTCAAAGGATCATTAATAAAAGGATGAATATTCTTTCAATATATCTGGGCTTTTATAGTAGTCTTATGCACTGCTTGCTGCATGTAGCCTAGGGGCCTAGGGCAAAAATTGTAATGCAAGGTCTGTCTGTTCTTGACATGTTGTATTATAAAAGATTATAAACATCTCCAGTGCTGTTGTTAACAGTGTGAGCTGCTTTCCTGAAGTATTTACTGTGGACTTTCAAAAGTGCTACACGACTTAAGGCTTTGACTTTTTACGGCCATGGTGACTTTTCCAGGAATATAACAKAGTGTTTTATTAGTGTATTTTTGAATGTTTAGTAATCCAACAAGAGATAGCAGTGACTTTCTGCACAGCTCTACCAAACAACTGAGGTTTTAAAAGACACAGAGGGGAACATTATTTGATAAAAAAGCATAAAAGGAATTGTCTCTCTGCATCACTAGTAAYAGCATCTAATACTTTGCAGGGAAGATGGCCTAACTAATGGACCATTAATTATATTTTGTCTGATTTCATGCAAATAAAAAAGCAACACCTTCTAGTCCATCTAATTTTTCATACTTTGCCCAGAAACCAAAAATAGCTTTAATAAAGAACAGCTTCAGCTCCTTCAAGAACTCCAGACCTGTCATTCTTAGACAAGGTGGGAAGATAAAGACTTCTTTCTTAACCTTTCATAAAATATAAATGTAAATGACAATGTGTCTTTACATTTTAAATTAAGGAGGAACTAGAATACACTTAAGAAATGCTGCTAAATCTAAATACTGGACTACTCCTTAAATAATTTGTTTGTTGATGTAAGAAACTCAGTTCAGATAAGCAATATGTAGTGAGTTTGGTTTTTTTTTAAGGTAGAAAATAAGGTTATGCTAATATAAGCCTCTAGCAGGTAAGTCCAAGTGTAAGAAGAGAGGCTTTCAGGCACAGAAAGAAGAAATTAGACAAAATAAGGTGAAAYGAAATGACAGAGCAATGTATCTAAAACTGCACATTGGTTCTAGGGACTTGAAAGAATGTCATGTCTGATAGTATCAGATGTCAGACAAAATGCCTGGAGGATGAGCATAAAATAGTCAGGGTCAGACAAGCAAAGATTATCCCTATCAAGTGATGTATGAGCAGTAGGAGAACCTGAGCCTGGCTAGAGACAAAAGGGTGAGCTGGAGCAGGGATTACATGTGTTAMCCTGACACTTAAGGCTTTGTGCTAGATGCCTGGGTGAGAGGCATAACAAAAAACCAAGAGTGTCTAGAAAGAAATATCTGAAAGACAAACTGCAGGAAAAAAAAATCTTAATATCTTCAGATAAAGAACAAATGTGTTTCAGAGCCTTGTCACATAATTATGCCTCAAATTCAGCAACACAATTGAGAGAAATCCAATAAGAATTCCTTTTTTTTTTTCTTGTTCCACAAAGTTACATGGAATGTCACACACTGGAGAACTAGTTGGCTTGCAATAAGAAAAACTTCATCTGCTATGACCTTTCAAAACTCTTAACTATTCAGCTAGGAAAACATTCCAGGTGACATGACCTGTCTATGAATGCTTATCTTATTCTGGAGTTCTATGAGTTCAACAGACCTGTAAGAATAACATGTTAATATGTGTATTATTTTCAGATCTTTAACATCTTATTCAAGATCAAAGAGCTTTAGTCTTTATCACCATAAACATTTAATGGTTTCATTTTTTAATGAAAAATAATTTAAAATAATATAAGCTAACTGTAGTTGTTCTTTAATTTTGCCATTCATGTTCATTTACAAAATGTAGAGGTTATACAAAGAGGATTCTGATATGTTAGAAGGATTTTGCAGGTAAATGTAATTTCAGTTATGGCAAGCCATATTTTTTTCTTTATTTTTGTATTACTTTTTCATTTCATTCTTTTGCATAGAAAAGAGTATTAGGTGTGCCTGGGGTTAACAGTAGTGGTTAAGCCCTGGACACCCACACCCTGGCCCGTGGGTCAGGCAAAATGCTCTGAGAAGACATGAAGGTTCAGTCTTACTTGTGAGCATCTGAGTAAGAACCTCAAGAACATCTATAACTGAGGAAAAGTGTGAAATCTCAGGRAAAATATGGCTTTCAAATGAAGCAAAAGCCAGCAGGATGGTAAGAAAAGCAAAGAGCAGATACAGAAACAAAACTCAGAGAGGACTGTCATTTAGGATGTCATTGAAAGATCTGTCCTCAGAGAATGCCTGAATATCTGACCCTGTTTTCCTATGGGTAGAGTGTACACATTCTGATAACACTGATAAAACTGGTTTCAGAGATTCAAAAGCTAGTGATGTTCCCAGAAAAAACATATTAAGAAGTGAATCTCCCTCAATGCAATAGCTAGCACAGGGTTCACAATCACAGGTGTAGTTTAAATTTTTTWGTTTTATTTGAATTTCCACAGGAATAATTTTCAACTATAGGCTGCCCAGGCAAGAAAGACGTATTTAATTTTCTAAGCACATCTCACAGTGTTTCAGAAGGATGTTTAGAATTTGAAACAAAACTCTTTTTGTGTTTTGTTTCTGTACATTTCTAGGTTTATCATGTTAGATTAATCTACACGCTTTCATTGTCTCACAGTGGTTCAATCAAAAAGATACTTTATACAGGCAAACCCAGGACCAGCTGGAACACAACTCCCTGCTATTTGATACCAAAAGAAACAATTATTTTTTTAAATAAGTCTGAGAGAGGCATTAATCCATGTGAATAACTCTTACCCTCTTGTACAGCCACCACTCTTCCACTAGACCTATTCTCCGGTTTCCCACTTCCTTCCCCTTACAAGGATATGACCTCACTTTTAGCATAACTGCTCATGCTATTCGTTATATATTGGGTCACTCTGTTTTTTTCTACATTTCATGCCTAACATACCCCACCTCTCAACTCTTAATCAAGTTTCTAGTAAGGAGAGTGAGAGCAGTAGGAGCAGAGCTCTTCTCTCATGAGTCAGGAAGGTATGGCAGATGGTGAACTAATGTGTTAATTAAATGGCTGCTTTGCCTGTGATTTTCCTGTTGCTCACCTCCTGATGTKWAGAGCTGYGAAATAATGGAAGGGGTTAATGAGACAGAAACTTATCCAGGTGGTCAAAACTTCACTGCAGCTCCTGAACACTGGGTGCCATCTCAGCAGTCAACAGTAAAAGGGATGAAAGTGACAGCCATCATTGCATGCCACCAGCATTACAGAGCCTGCAGCCTGCTGCAGGACCCACATCTCCTTGCAAAATGTGTCCAACTGAGGCAGGCTGAGGTARCATAGTGTCAGCAGATGAGGAAAAGGCAGAGGTAGATAATGCCTTCTTTGTCTCAGTCCATAAGACTGAAACCAGCCACCCTCAGGGTATTCAGCTCCCAAAGCTGGAAGCTAGTGATGGGGAGATGAGTGAAGGCCCCATAATCCAGGAGAAAATGCCTGGTATGCCAGCTGGACACCCCCAGGTCTGTGGGTCCAGATGGGATTCACCTGAGAGKAATGAGAGAGCTGGCAAAAGAGCCAAGCCATTTTCAAAAATTTAGCAGCAGTCCTGGTTAACCAGAGAAATCTTAGTGATCTGGAAATTAGCAAACATAACAAAATCTACAAAAAGGACTGGAAATATGATCCAGAGTTATATTTCCAGAAAATATATTATTTTCTATTATTTCAGCCTGTCCTTAGTACCAAAGCCATGGAGCAGATCATCCTGAGGGCCATCACAGCATGTGCAGGATAACCAGGGGATCACACCCAGCCTGTCACTTCAAAAAGGACATTGAGGTGCTGGAACAAATCCAGAGAAAGCCAACAAAGCTGGTGAAGAGTCTGCAGCACAAGCTCATGAGGAGCAGCTGAGAGAGCTGGGSKTTTTTAACCTGGAGAAGAGAAAGCTTGGGGGAAACCACACTTCTTTCTACTACTACCTGAGGGGTTGTGGTGAGGTGGGGATCTGTCTCTTCTGCCATGTCTCAAGTGAAAGGATGAGAAAAAATGGCCTAAAGTTGTGCCAGGAGAGGTTCAGTTTTGATATTAGAAAAAAGAATTCTCACTGAAAGAGTGATTTGGCATTGGAATAAGTTACTAAGGGAGCTGGTGGAATCATGACCTGAGAAAGTGTTCAAGAGATGTCTGGATGTGGCATTTGGAGATATGGTTTAGGAGTGATTATGGTTGTGCTGGGTTGATGCTTGAACTGGATGATCTTCCTATCTTTTCCTAGGGTAGAAGACCCTGCCCTAGACAAATTGCTGACACACCTAGTTCTTTGCTATCTACAGTTTTAATACATTGACTTTTTCAGAGATAGCAATTACTCACAGGTAGCTTCAGCTTCCACCTTTCCAAGCAGAAGTACTTGCACCTCCAGCAGCTGTTTTACACCAGCCAACAGGGAAATATAAAAGATAATTTTACCTTCTTTGCTGTGTCCTTACTAAAACCCTGCACATAGGAGCCCTGTGATGGGTGTTGTGTCATCAGTTTATGCTCAACATATGTGATGCAAAGCTGTTATTCTTTCTTGTCAGACCTTTTTTCCTTTTTCCTTCATAAAGAGAGAACCCCACTCCTTTTCCAATACTGGGATGCCTACAGAAATTCATAGTGTCCTCTGGTACCCTGAGAGTCCCACTTTTCCTTCTGACCAATGTAATTTTCCTGCTTTTATATTTATACCCATCTGCTTCCTATTTCCTCTTGCTTATGTTGAATATAGGCTGGACAAGGAATTATTTCTCTGTTCTGCAATTAAACAGTGCATGGAGTTGAAGTAGATCCTCTGGTTAATGATTACAGCTCCTAGAGGTAATGGCAAAATAAATAAATTAAATAATGTTAATAACCTTAGTCACTTCATTCTAGAGATTGAACAATATGCAAAGRTCATACACTACCTCTGTTTTATTTCTGGGGATATTTACAGGGATAAAGATGTAGAATGTTAAAAGCCTGTGTGCAAACCAACAAATATCCAGAMTGAAACAATACTTGCAAGTACAGTTAAGTGAAACTCTGGTGGATTCAACAAGAATCCAATACTTGGCAGGTCATCAATCATTGTAAGCCATGCCAAACAAACMTTTATACGTATCCTTGCTCCACAAACAACACCCTGATTTTGATTTAATCTATATCCACCCACTTTTTGTTTCATTTGCAGTTACACTGGGGCCARTAAGTGAAAGTCTGCCTGAGAGTCAGTAGGAAGCAGGCCAAGATTATTCTAGATGCTTACAGAAGCTGATGGATATCTGGGTAATTTAAAAAATATCTCTAATATATTGTCTATCTCTTTTGGCTCCCAAATTCCTCAGAAAATATTACTAACAATTATCTTGGTTGGCTTTGAGAAAATTAGTCAGTATTTGTATTTGGAATGAATTTTTAAAGACATAAGGGCAGAATATAATGGAAATACCCAATATTAAGAAACTGGAGAGGGTCCAGTATAGAGCTACTGAGATAGTAAAAGGCTGAGAGCACATGGCCTGCAGGGACAAGTGGAAGGAATTGGACTGATTTAATCCCATAGAAAAGTGGGCAAGAAGAGATTTAACTACCTGCCTATGACTACAGTGAACAATTACAGAAGTTCTGGAGCTAAAGTGATGTAAGGTTTGGTAACCACCACAAGCTGTGGTTAGGAAGTTCAAATTAAATAATAGAGGGGGTAAAAAATAATGAGAAGGTCAATTCAGAGTTGACTCCTGTTGTTTGGAGAGGTTATGGACTCTGTGCTTRCAGGTTTTCAGGACTTGATTGGACAAAGCTATGGCAAACCTGTTCTGTTTCAGGCAGGCATACAAATCAAGGTTTTCAGAGGTCATTTCCAAACAATATTTCTATGGTTCTGCAATACTGTGATGCAAATTCTTACAGCATCAAGACAGTGGACATTTTAGAAATGTCAATGTCTTTAAAAAGCATCACTTTGTTCCTTAGTTGATCATCTGTAAAAGGAATACCATACCTCACTACTTTCCAAAGGGACTAGCTAGGAGATAGTTCCCAAGGGAACTATCTAGATGAATGAATTATATCTGTGAAGCTGCCATCTACTACAGTTTAGAATGCCAGAGCAAATGAAAAAATTTGTAAATAAAAATGTGTGACTATACTGATCTAAACTGCTGTTACTCCAGTGACTGAAACACTAATTTACTCCAGCTGTGCTACCACCCCATGTTGTTTATTCAGCCAAATGAGCAACTTTTAAATTGAATGCTGATCAGTATGGATTATCAAAGTCAGGAAGTTTTGCATGCAAAGTATTGGCTGTCTGAAAAACAATGTTTGCCTCAATTTAGGATCACCATTGGGTAAACTTTAGAGAGTTATGAAGGACTTCAGAAGAACTATGTTTGAAGGACAATTCTTACTGGAGGCTAGGTAACAGGCTGCTAAGGAGTAAATGTTTTTCAGGAAGAGAGACCATTTCTCACATTCTGTTAGAAGTACAGAAAAACTTAGTACCTGTGAATTCTAAGTTGTTTTATTCCTTCAAAACCATTTCTCTTTCAAAACTGCAATATCTTATGCAAATCTGAAGGACAAATAAAGAACCCTCACTGTACTTAACTGGCCTCTGTGTTTGTCAGAAAAAGCCTTGCACAGTCAAGCAAGGCACCATAAATTGAAACAATTTTCAAACACGCTTTCCAGGAGATGGAAGAAAAGTTCATAAAAAGGTCATGACTGCAGTCATCAAAGTAGTGGAGTCARTGCTTGAGGAGAGAACTACCATTTGCAGAGAATGGAAGTGTGCCAGATAAAGAAGCTGCTGCCCAGGCTTCTTCAACCCTTCCATAAGAAGAGGGCTAATTTCTTAAAAAGCCATTAGAGAATTATGCTGTCTCCTTGAAAATGGGGCATCACTCAAGAAATCACTTACAAGAAAAGAGGAAATCTTTTCTGAGAAGCCAGGTCAACTTCACAGATAGTCTGGTAGAGAGATTGAATGTGATAAGCACTGTAAAAGGGCTCAGATTAAATTAAGTAACTCTATTTCTACAGAAAGCCAGCTGAGCTTTGAAGAAAGAGCAGGTGATTAATTTAATAGGGTAAAGATACTGCTAGGACTGGTCAGAAATTAATTAAATTGGAGACCAGTGTGCAGGTAAAGGAGTGAGCAAATCCAATAGATTTAAGAGCATGTTATCAGTGAATTAGCCACTGGCAGTTTGAACAATTGTCCAAACTGTCACAGGTAAGCCCCGTTTACTAGATGATCTTTGAATGCTGGTACAGCCCAAGAAACAGGAGGTGACAGTACTTCTATCCATAAGTAACTGTCATTTGACACCCCTGAGAAAAAATACTAGAAATAAAGCCTCTTCTTTAACTTGGCAGCCAGTCACTGTTGGTGTCCCCCAGGGATCAGTGTTGTCCCCAGTCCTGTTTAATGTCTTTATTGATGATCTGGGTGAGAGCATTGAGTCTACCATTAGCAAATTTGCAGATAACAACAAACTGGGGGAAAGTTTTCCTCTGCTGAAGGGTAGGAGGGCTCTGCAGAGGGACCTGGACAGGCTGCATTGATGGGCCCAATCCAAGGATATGAGGTTCAACAGGACCAAGTGTCAGGCCCTGCACTTTGGCCACAACAAACCCCTGCAGCACTACAGGCTGGGGACAGAGTGTCTGGACAGTGGCCAGGCAGAAAGGGACATGGGGATAATGATGGACAGCTGAATATGAGGCATCCTGGCCTGTGTCAGCAATAGTGTGGCAGCAGGAGCAGGGAGGTCATTGTCCCTCTGGACTCAGCACTGGTGAGGCCACACCTCGAGTGCTGTGTCCAGTTCTGGGCCCTTCAATTTAGAAAGAATGTTGAGATGCTGGGGTGTGTCCAAAGAAGAGCAACAAGGCTGGTGAAGGGTCTTGAGAGTAAATCCTGTGAGGAGCATCTGAGGGAGCTGGTGTTGTCTAGCCTGGAGAGAAGGAGACTCAGGGGAGACTTTACCACTCTCTGTAACCCCCTGAAAGGAGGCTGGAGCCAGGTGGGGTTGATCTCTTCTCTGAGGCCACCAGTGACAGGACAAGAGGACACAGTCTTAAGCTGCAGCAGGGGAGGTTTAGGTAGGATATAAGGAAGAAGTTCCTCACAGAACAAGTGACTGGGCTTTGGAATGGTCTTCCCAAGAACACCTGGAGGTGTTTAAGGATAGACTGGATGTAGCACTGAGTGCCATGATCTAATTGACAAGCGGATGTTCAGCCATAGGTAAGACTCAATGATCTCAAAGGTCTTTTCCAACCTAGTTGATTCTGTGATTCTGTGAATAATAATAAAATATGTTCATAGCATAAGGAATACAGAATAACAGTAAAACCTCAGTGTTACTTATATCTCTTCTTCATAAGCAGACTGTCTAAGGCAAAACAGCCTGACTCTTGGCAGGCCACACAACTCTGTCCTCTTAGCACCCCAGCAACAAGGAGGAAAAAACAGAGGGGAGCACAAGCAGAGCATGGCTGTGCTGCTGAATTGACAAGCCCACACTGACAGCTTCCCCCAGAGCGCTGTGAATGTTTCTACAGGGACAGCTACAACCRCCCTCACATTCACATTGCCCTTGTAAGTCTGTGCTGATACCAAACCCAAAACTACTTTGGGTTTACTGTCCAATGAGCACTCCTGCATCCAGCTGGGCTTGCTGCTTCCAGGTAATGTCTGACCCAGCTGAACACCACAGTGACTGCAGCAGTGTCTACCAYATCCTTTTGAATATTCTTAATACAACTCTGATTGCTCTTTCTTCCCTTAGTATATAACATCTTCCTCTGTTTGAGTTTTCCTGATTTTCCCTAAACAAATAGCATCCTCAGATCGTTTTCATGACAGTCAGCAAAAAAACTGAAGTACCTGGACTGTAATAAAAGCTCTTTACTAGGAGATATCATGATTAAAAAAACAAGGCTATCTACTGTGTGCACTGAGTGAGGAAAATGTCCTGRGAAAAACAGTGTGCATTTATGTGGTTGAAGACTATCTCAATCTATATCCCTGAGAGGTTTTTTGGTATTACCAAATTTTTGAAAGGTTGATTTTGCAGCCTTGAAAATAATCTTCTAACTTATTTTATTATCTTTACTTAAGAAGCCTTTTCTGTCATATAAGTCAAGAGGAAAACTATTCCATAATGCAAAAAACACAAGCAG
>CADDXX010000089.1:294425-305882 GCA_902810485.1 Alauda arvensis | reverse complement strand
ATGCAACAGGCAGAGATGGCAGTTCTTGGCACTGACACAGCCCAGAGAGGTAGAGAGTGTCAGACCAATACATGTAGCAACCCTAGGCTGCAGCAAATTTAGAATGGCATTTGAAGAGAAGGTCACTGTATTTGGCATTTAAATTAGCATAGCAAGGGGGAAAGAAAATAGAGGACCAGAAAAGAGAAGGACATTCTATTCCCTAATCTCTTCAAATCCAACCAGAAATGCAGTAAACTCTGAATTAAACCATTTTAGCTAGCATGAGATGACAGCTGCCAGTCTTTAAAAACTGGTAAGTACTAGGTAAAATGACCATAGACATTATGTCACACAAGCTGTTTTTAAGTAAGAGAACAGAAATTATCCCACAGTACATCATCAATCTCAATTATACCAGTAGTGAAACCAACCCTAAAGCTGCAGACACAAGCAGGAACCAGCCAGGCTTGACACAGCTGAGCTGCCTGCAAGCAGAAGTCATTGGTTCCACAGAAGTGCCTTTCCCATTCTTGCTATCCCAGAATTTAGTGCTAGCCACCAGTACACAGGGTGACAAAAGTAATRTTGGTCAAGGTTGAAGCTTCTACTCCCTTGATTTCTCTGAAGAGGGAGGCAGGAAACACAGACTCCCAGATTTTGGAAGTTGTTTTGTTGGGAAAAATATGCACGCCATGTGCTTTCTCTGGAAAACTGACAGCATTAAAGCAGTTATTATAAATTGGTGATTTCTTGTCCCTAACAGATTTTATTCAAACCAACCTCTAAGAAACCTTTATCTACTGAACAGATGGGTTACTGGGTTCACTTGTACCTGAGTAAGGGCACAAATAAGTTGGTCTTTCCAGACTGGCAGGAGACATTTTAGACTATGCCCATTTGAGCAAAGCAGGGAAGTCTCTCTCTGCAGGAGCTCATTTGCATCCATGCCAGTATAAGCACCTCTGCTGTGTACTGAAGTCTGTAATTTTGGACATACTGCCCTATTACCACGTCTGGTTTCCACCCCTTTGTTAGCTTTGGTGCAAGCTATGGAACCACAACACTGAGTTCTGCTATACAATGCTGGTGTAACCTTAGAAACTCTGGGCTCAGAACAAGAAGGGCAAGCAGGGATCAGGACACTGAACTTGACTTAGCACTAGGAGAAGTCTCTAGGCCCAACACTGATAACATGCATTACTGAATACACAGTGTTCTGCATCAATAAGAAATTCCTGAATACTGGTGTCAAATACATTGTATTRCCACAGGTGACATTCAGTAAAAACCACAGGATGGTTTTAGAAGGCCTGCTGACCTCAGCCCATATGGTTCCAGCCACCCAGGCACAGCTGAAAGCTKTAATCACAGGCACAAATCATGACCAAAGCCTAACAGGAGAGAATACTCAGAGGAGGAAACAAATGGGCTATTCAAATRTTATACCCAACACGCCACAGAAGAGAAAGGAGACTCAGTTAAGGGTCCACTGTTTAACAGATCTAAGTTTGATTAACATAGCAACTGSTAAGATTATCTTCTATTCCTGTTTCTCACGACTGGTACTGCATGCATTTGCACTACATTCAGTGTAGAATGTATTCAATAATATCTGCTCATATTTCAAAAAATTCTTTAGAAAGCATTGCTAAGCAGCATGTTTACTGAGGTAACTAATGACACATGGCATTGACCTAGAGGTATTTAGTGGCATTGAATGGAAAGTCCCTTTTTTTCCACTTTCACRTATTTAAGCAGTAGCTAACAACACATGAATGTAAAGACACTTGGTACTTATTCTCAAACAGAAAAAAAAACCATGTAAATTTATATCAGTACCTAAATAATGAATTGTGCCAAAGAACTAAATCAATTTCAGTTTTAGAAATTATAAATGATGTGATTTAAAATGTCTCTCCTGTGTAGTACAAAATGGATTGCTATAATTAATCTTCTGAAATCAAATATATAATTTGTACACTTCCTGAAGTCATACAACCCATCATACAGTTTTTTGATCATTTCCCAAAAGATTATTAGTGTATTTTGAATAGCTTCCCTGCTTTTGTTAGAGTTGCTACATTGTACTCCTGAGGTGATAATCTTTCAGGGGAAAAGAGAGAAGCCATTGCTATGTGCTGTTTTCTTTCACATCCAAAGCCATTGGTGCAGGCACAGCAGCTCACATCCTGTATTCAGGTGCAGTGGTGTAATTCTGGCACCACCATTACAGTACACGTTGTTATGAATTGACATTAGAGCAAGCAGAATTTTGGCACAAAGCATGTTCCCTTTTATTAAAAATATAAAGCATTTTGAAAGCCCTCAGGTAAGAAGTACTAAAAGAATGTGAAGTATATTAACAGTTATCGATGTGCACACTTTCATATGAAGAAAGTCTGAGTATAAACTGCCAAGGACTATGGAAAGGGAACACTGGATCCTGTGAGAGACATAGCACAACTCAGTTCAAATGCTGGGGAATGAGAACAAGCTTTTTACTCCCACACCTGCTCTAAGATACATCTGGCTCAGTTCAGACACCCTCTGTGGCTGAATACATCTAAACTGGAGCTGRAAATCTGGTAGTCACATATCAATTTAAAGCATGTGATGACTGACTTGTGATCTCAAAGGTGCACACACTGACAATGACTGATATGGCCTCTGTTTTCATGTTTATTCAAATAGTATGAATATTCAAGCACATCAAATTTACAGAGCATGGAGGAACAGTCCCTACACTGTCTTACTCCTGCTATGTTCTTCCAATCCTAAGCAGTAGAGCTGGGATACAGGTCACTAAGTGTGACTCAACAAGTCCAGGGATCACTGTACTTTGGGTTGTGCAAATGCACATATACAAATCTTCCTATTCATGTCACTTCACACTTACCACATGGAATTATTTCTTGTAATTGTTTAAGGATGAACATTAACCATATTTTATGACCAGAGCAACTGCTTGAATGGAGTCCTAATATTTTTTTTTATTCTATCTTGCTTTTTCCCTTCACATTTTTCCATACATTCTGCTATTTCTTTTCTTTTGTTACACTATTCCTCTCATCATGAATTTCATTCCACCCTCTCCTATCAGTAATTTTGGGGTGTTCTCATCCTATCTTTCCAGCTGCTTCCCAGAGCTGGTGGCTAGGATGACTCCTTCACTCCTCTGCAGATCCCTTATCAATTCCAATGGACTCCAGCAATCCCTTCAGATCCATGTTTCATGTTGCTAAGCCACATGCTTATTGGTAGGGCTTTGTATTATTGTTGTTGTTGTTGTTATTAGGAAAGGTAAACTTTTTGTTATATTGCCAGCATTTTAAACACACTCTCATTACATAATTCGCTTCAGTTCAAAATACAGGAAAATGTTGCTCAGGGGAGTGAAGGAGCAAAGCAAATAAATCCCACTGTGGTACAGAGATAATGTGAAGTTTGTCTGCATGGGCACTGCTATACAAGAAAAAAAAAAAAACGAGAGGTACAACAACACCGCCTTATGTTTTGTCACTTGGAAAGCCCTGCATAAAGAACCTCATCCTGATACTGTTGTCATATTCTTTGCCAAGTGACTGGAGGAGGATGAAYTAACATTAGCCCTAGAAGCTAAGGAAACAGCAGGAATATTAATGTTCTAATTAAAAGAAAGGAATCCTGCATGCCCAGTGAAGCGTCTCTGTAGACCAGGTCCTTCAAAGGAAGTTGCAACAGATGGGTACTAAATAGATTTCTTTATTATTATTATTATTATTATTTAGTTTCCTAATATGATTAGATCAAAGCAGTTAACTCCGTTTCAAAAAAGGTAATTTTACTATAAGCAGTTATTTATATTGGGAAAGGCTAACAAGACAAAGACCTGTGAGCTGGGAACCTGGTTTTTAATCTTGGTCCTGTGGCTTTCKGTGTAATATTAGGCAAGTGATTTATGTTCTTTTCTTGATTCTCCTGATCTACACTTTAGGTGATTCCCTCCTAGTTCTTAGGATTCACCACAGCAGAGTCAAACAGCACTTCCAAAAATACGTAGTTCTTTCAGTGGAAAGTGCTACATAAATATAAATTGATATTTTAAAGGAATAGTAGTTCCTAMAAAAATATTTTCTGACTCATACAGGGCACTTTTGCTTTCCACTTGAAAGATTATTTTTGGTACTACTACAGCCCTCCCCCAGGTGTATGACTGAAATAATCAAAGTCTGTACATGAATTTTATGCTTATGAGAGATGCTGGTTTGAAAGGTACTAAGATGGAAGGAATTTAACCACAGAAGAGAGCCAAGTTAGTGTTGAAAAGGCATGAAGCCAGTGATTATGCCTAACAGACAATGCTGCTTTTAATCTCATCACAGTATTTTTCCCCCATGTTTGTATAATTATCTCTCTTAATCCAGACATTTAGACACTTGCCTCATTCAAATGTAAGGTCTTAGGCATCTGTAAGGGACTGCTTCTCTGTTTAGATTTAGGCATGTAAGAAGGAGGAAGGATGAAGAAGATTACAGTCTGTCAAACAGGATTTATTCCTTCTATGAGAAAAACACATTTCAACAAATATTAAAGGAATTCCCTTGCTCTAAAAAAGTTAAAGGAAAAAAAAAAAAAAAAAAGAACAATAACAAGTGATGCAGAAAATGTTTATATTGTGGGCTTCATTCCTCCCAAAATTAGTTTGTTGAGGCTTAACAAAATTAAATTTAACAACCAGCAGGAAAGTAAGCCAAAGAGGTTCAATATTTAGTAAATAAATGTATTCWATTCAGCAGGGTCTTATGATATTCACTCCAAGCACTAGGAAAAAGCAATTAGGACCAATCATTTTCATCCCTTTGGGTTTAAGAATATTATCAGAAGTCTACCTAGTTTTAACCACAGAAGTCCCAAAGGACTAGAAATGGGAATMTTTGAAAATGGGAAGGTGTGGGGGCAGAGGGGGTAAGGGAAGGATCCAGAGAATTACAGAGCACTTGACTTCAATTCCCAGAACAATTCTGGAACAAACTCTTAAACTATCAATTCAAAAGCAGCAGAAGACAGTAAGATGATAAAAGACAGCTCACTTGGGTGTGTTAAGAACTGATGATGTCAAACCTATCTAATGTCCTCCTCCGCCAATAAAATTGGCATAATGGATTAAAGGGAAGTAGAATGGATTAAAGATATAATGTGTCTTGCTTTAGCAAGGACTTAGAAACTGTCTTGAGACACATTCTTTTAAAARGGCTGAAGAAATATTGCCTAGATTGATTGTTCTCACACCCTAAATACAAACAGCAGTGCTGCATGGGCCACTCCAAAGTGATGCTCAGCAGCAGCTGCTCGGCACCAAAAGCAGGAGGTGTGAGACGTGGCACTTCAGGCTCAGCTGCARGAGCAGGGTGAGAAAGAAGATGTGGCCACAGAGGTCAGAGGGGTTTAAGTGAGTGAAAGAAAGGGAAATGGGAAGTGAAGTGTGATAAAAGGAAACAGGGGCAGTGAAAAATATGGGTAGGATCTCGATTTAAATACTCACCTAGACGAACAGGYCAGGTAGGGAACACCAAACTGGAGAGGCAGAGATGGTCAGTGGATTCTAGGTTAGGAATCTGMACTGGTAAATTAGGAATCTGCACAGATAAATTAGAGCGTACATAAATGCATTTTTGTTCAGGCGGTAGTAGTGAACTTTTTAACATTGTCATGTGCCTACATTTTCAAGATGTTTGGAATTTGGCAACTGATCTGTACTGGAGCTAATGTACTATTGCCCTGTCAGAGTTGCCCACAGTCCAGAAAACCTGGGAAAATTATATATAAAAAAAAAATCAAAGGCAAAAAATATCCTGACTGTTATGATAAATTCTTTAGTGGACACAGAMAATGAAATGCCACAGAGCAAAACTGTAGAAATGCTTTCTTTCAAAGCTTCTGATGCCTCTGATATTCATCTCTGAATGAATCTTTATGCTGCTTCAGAAGAGAGGATTATGCTGGATAATCCTGTGAGGTCTTTTCCAGTCCTGCATTTCCATGGGGACACCCTTTTTTTGGCAGTTTAAAGAAGTGGCACTGCACTCTCTGGACAAGGTCTTGTGAAAAAAAGGACAATCCTGCCACTAAAGCCCAGACTTGCAGGAGACATGAAAGCTGAAAAAGTGGACCTTGTTCCTCAGAGCCCCACCTGAAAAATATGCTAGCAGGAAGTCTGCCTATTATCTGCCCTCCTTTGTTATTCTCAAAAATTTAAAGAGTGAAAGGAGAAAAACCTATATTTGGGGAGTTAAAAATGTACTGCTGAGTTGGTGAGTGCTTTAACAGTCAAATAAAAATATAGCAGTTACCATTAGCCCAGTTCAGGAACACCAACACTTACTGTCCAAAATTACTTTTAAAAAGCCCATTTAATACCCTAATTTTGTTATACAGGAAAGCCTACAAATACAGACCCCTTTTCCTGGATGGCTATCATGCCTGTCCTTCCAGCATAGTTTGGTGAACGCAGATGACAGCTTCCTGCCCCTTGAGCAGTAGAGGCAGGAGACATTCTGACAAACCACCAGGACCCAGCATCCTCAGTGCGAGGAGCATGATCTTCCTGGTGGGGTTTTTTTCCCCATAGTCCTGGGTTTGCTTGTTTTCCTGCTCCCAGGAAAGCAAACAGGCCCCCCAGTCCCACACACACAAAGTGCAATGGTTTGCCAGGCAGTGACTGGGGAGGTGACACCCCAGAGCTGAAGCTGGAGCAGGCAGACAGCAGCCACCAGCACCAGCTCAGAGTTTAAACCAGCACCACCCAGGCCACGGCAAGGCTGAGCCCCTGCTCTTATCAAAGCAGGCAAAACAATCTCAACTCATAAAATTGTGCCTAGTTTACTTTAGTGGCAATGTGCATAAACTTCTATCTAGTGATTCCGAGACGTAGATGAATGACTAAAAGACAGTGTACCAGCAGAAACAATTTTCCTCTCCTTTCCCCAGGCTCAGCTTCAGCCCAAAACTTCTCCTCCCTTCAGCAGCTCTCCTCCCGCCTTACTCATCCCAGCTCCTTATTTTCAGTGTGCTTGCACTCCAGCCCTCCTAAGCCCTTAGCTGAGGGGATGGACAAAGCAGGAGGTTGGAGTCTGGATGTAATGACTTCTCTCTGCCCCTTCTTTCTYCTTACCCATTGTCTTCTGACTGCCCCTCTACTCATCCAGAGCTTACTCATGACTGGACCCCCTCAGGAATGTCCCTGCTCTGGCACGGGCCACCCATGGCCACAGTCCCCTCAGAGCCAYCCTTGCTCAGYCACAGAGCACTCCTTTCCAAGAGYGAAACTCCAGCTGTGTCCCCAGGAGTGTCCCCTTCTGCACCTCTCCTTCTGTGTCTCCTCAGATGTGTCCCTGTAGGAACGCAGGTTTAGACCAGGCAGATATTTTCTTTATAGGGAAAATATGTTTAGTTTTACCATAAGACTTAAAAGGAAAGTGCCSTGGAAGGTTCTCTACTCTCCAAGCTGTCACAATGTAACTGTTCCTTATTGGGCAGTGTGCCAAAGCACTCTCTCCACCATTAAGCATTTCAACCACTGCACGAAGCCTCTCTGGGCTTTTTCGGGGRTGTTTACATRGKGYTWTGCTATCAGCACCTGTGTCCAGCTTATTCTTATTTTTATTGTACTGTTTATTATTTTCTCACTTTTTATTAAATCTTTTCTGTTACACAGCACCCCTGAGGAGGTAGTCTCACTTTTTTTAAGCCATCTCTAGAGGGCAGGCCCCTCAGAGAACTTCATGTAAACTCCACGTTGCTCATTACACCCTGGCCACGTGTATTATTACATCATGTCCCCACRCAACTCCTCAGGTGAATTAACAGGTATCTCATACCTCTGTCAGCTCCCACTCTTTCTTAGACAAATGTAAGGATCACACTGCTCCAGCTGGCTGCAGTTTTGGGCACTGTGAAGTACTTCAAGCTGTGGCCAAGCCATATGGAACCAGCCATGACCTCCCCAGGCACACACTCCACCGAGTATGCTGAATGCAACCTCTAATATTAATATTCAAGACAAACCAACATATAATAAGAAAGAAGAAATGGCTTCAGGAGACATCAGGGGCTGTGAATTGACATAAAGATAGGAAAAGGATTCCCCGTGTGGGCCCCCTGAGCTCTAAACACAGAAACCAAATGGTTCCCAGACAAAACTGCACAGGATTTCAGCTCTGAAGCACCAAGGGCTTAAAATGAGGTTATGGGTGGTCAAGAGTGACAGAGCAAAGTTTGTTTAATAATCTGGAATTTATATTTTTCTCTTTTTTGAAGTTTGTGAGGCATTCTACYGCTACAGTCAACACTGTGAATTCTTTCTTTAAATATTGCAGATATTTGGCATGACATTTTTAATTAGTCAGTCTTTATAGACTGAGCAGAACAACTACTTGAAGCTGGCACAGAATACCTTATTTTTTTAACAAAAATTTGCTAATGATGCCCATATACGTTCTTTAAAATAAAATTAATCCTTTAGTATAGTAGAAGTCTGTATAATTAGGAGAAATGGAATCCAATTAGGTGGAAAAAAAATCAAGGACTCAGCAAATATCTCTGACACTGACATCTATTTGGCTGGGGAATGGCATCCCAAGGAAAATGGTGTGCACTCCATCTTTATTCACTTTGAATTTAAATGGCCAGAACTTCAATTAATGTTCAATATAAAGCMACCCTACACAGAGCGTGAGTTACAGCCTTACTTCATCTAACTTGTGTTTGTATATCATATTTCTTGAATTCAGAAAAGAGAGGTTCTCACATAAAGCATAAAAGCCATTATTTATATTCTCAATATAGATTAGACTGCAGTCAGAAAGAAATAGTTATAGATACCTACAGCAATTTAGGGCTTTTTTGCATTGATTTATTGAYGGCTGCTCAAGATTTCAGCTGCACTAAAAGATGCAAATTTTCACCCAAGACTGCAGTTATTGCTTTCAAATCACCAGATATGTTCCRCCAATGTTTATGGATATTGCTTCTGTAAGAATAAAAAAAAATCACAATGTAGGCATTGAATCCAAAGCTGGGCTGGAGAATACCTTCCTTATGGCATACACTGAAATGATCATTTGTTGTTTCTATAAATTAAAGCCTTGTCAGTCAATCTTTTTTTTTTAATTACTGCCTCCAACCTGCTGGCAGTTCTTTAGAAATGGGTGGCTTCAGCCACTCACAAGGGACAATCTGTGCTCACTATTTCACCAATTTATTCTCACCCATAGCCAATGAGGCAAATTATATTCCTGCTGGGTTAATGACCACAGATTGTGCTGTTCCTACAGTTTCACTAGCCTGGCCTCACAATAGGCAATGGCCCGATGCAGATGCTGTCAAGTTAAGAAATCCACCTTAGAGTCAGCATTTGTTTTGGAAAAAACCCAAGGATATTTAAAAGTTAAATAATAGGAACAAACATAGCGCTTATAAAGTGTTGTTGAAGAACAGAGGGTAATTTTAAAATTATTTTAATAGACAATATAGTTTTCAAGGGTCAATTCCTTCTCTGCTAACACAAACAGGCTGGAGTACAGCATCACAGAACATGGTCTATTGTTTCTGCAAGCTGTCTGTGGATCCCTCTCCTTGCTCCTGCTTTGCTTCTGTTCAGACCTACAGGGGAAGGGAAGGGAAGGGAAGGGAAGGGAAGGGAAGGGAAGGGAAGGGAAGGGAAGGGAAGGGTCTATATACTGAATCAATTAGTCTGGTAAAATTGAATACTAAACACCAGAGTTTACAGCCATTTTATATTTCCCATAACCTTATCTGAGCAGAGGAAGGACATTTTGGTTGAAAGCTCATATAGAAAAACAAAGTTATTTGAAAGACATTACCAGCAGTAAAATCCCTACTTGGTCTGAAAATGAGAATTTATTTTTACTAAGAATACCCTTAATTTTATCTAGAGATCATTGTGCAGAATGTGGGGCAAATGTAACATACTTCTGTAAGAAAGACCTTGAAATCTAAAGACACATATATAAGTTAACAGGCTGCAGTTAGAAATCTGTTATAATTAAGAGCTGGTTGAGGAAGACAGTTCTTGTTTATAGGCTGAGACTTATCTTGAAACACCTTGGAAAATGTGCCAAATGCATCAAATGGCAGTAGAAATAATGGTATGTTTACTTTAAAAAAGTCCCTGGTTCTCAGGGAGTTATTGGGCACTCCAGAAAAACAGAACAGAACATTTCTATATAACCACAGTAAATTATCAACTTTATTGTTCCACCAGCATTTTTCCCTCCTTTACCTGGTCTTAATCCACACTGTGCATTAATTAATCACCATTATATAAAACTTAAATCTTAAATCACATTTCAGAGTACTTAGGATTCAGCCCATTGGTTAGTAATTAACCTACCTTGCCTTTAGCCATAAACCTTTCCATTGCAGCCCTGCTTTTGATATATGAATCAACAAGTCTGAAAGTCTTAAACTCTGTTCAGATTAATAGCTGACCAACTATAAGATAGATTTTTCCATTTAAAGGCACCTTTTACTCTTTGAAACTTACTGCTTTCTCAAAGGTAGGTTAATGTGACACATAACTGTGACTTAAGGTACCATGAAATTTAAGATTTCACACACGAATGATAGTGATAGGATTCTTATTGATTTGTCACCACGTGTAAGTTGSTATGTTCTGTATATTCCTGCCAGGAAAGCTCTGCAGGTTTCTGCTGATCAGTTAGGGTAGCTCAAGGCAACCATCTGCMTCTCCTATTTGCCTCTGTGGGTACAACTTGTCGGTTCAAGGAAGAACAGGGCACCAACCCTGTAAATGGGCATCCTTCCATGTAAATGGGACTCATGTTGTCACTCACAACGTGTCTCAGCCATCCCTCAGGACTCTGAGCACCTCTGGGAGCACCTCTGGGCCAGCAGGGTGCAGGTATTACTGAGACCTAGAAAGGTGCAGGTCAGACCACTTCCATTCTGCCTTGCCACAAATCTGGTAACTGCATTTGCACTGTTTCTCCCTCAGCTACAACAGAGCTTCTGTCAGGCTCTTGCTTCTTACATCCTCTCTCTTCTGGTAGCACAAGATTAAGTTCTTCCTTGCTTCCTTCCTTTCAACATGGGGCTGACCTTCCCCAAGAGAGGCTGAGCCATTTTTKCTGTTCATTTATGCTCCCTCTGTGGACTTGGCAGTGTGCAAGCAGCACCTGACTGATTTTCATGAGGCAGCGATGATGGAAGCAGACAGAGCTGCATATGGAACTACTGGCAGCTGATTTCAGGAATAATCATACCTGTTTATGCAGTAGGGGCTAGAACTGAAATGGAAATGATATTAATGATATTTTCTCTAGGCTGGCTTGTTTCTTTTTTTTTTTTTTTTTTCTCTCATTATACGGCAAACTAGGGGTCTGATCTTCTGAAGCTCGGGCTAGACCTAAGAGAGTGAGGAAGAGAAGAGAGGGAAGGAGAGAGAAAGAGAGGGAG
>CADDXX010000089.1:279456-294414 GCA_902810485.1 Alauda arvensis | reverse complement strand
TTTTTTTTTTTTTTTTTTTGTCCTCTCCTTTTGTTGCAAAATAGGGTTCTGGTCTTTGGAAGCACGGGCTAAACAAAAGAGAGTGAGGAAGAGAAGAGAGGGAAGGAGAGAGAAAGAGAGGGAGAGGGAAAAAGAGTGAAAAGATTTGGAAAAAGAAGTGAAACTTCAGCTCAAGACATTAGGTAGATGTCATAGYAGCAATCCCTAAACAAAGGAAAATCAAAGTATGATCACCAACCTTATCATGATATTTCTGAAACAAGAAAATCTGGGGACCTAACAGGATGTGGATGAAACACCMCTCTCTTTCTTTATTATTTAATTAGTGACACTTCAAAAAGAGATCTGTGGCCCATCTAAATTACTAAAATTTGAATTGCATTTAATTCCCAGCTGATTACATGGAATTTTTTTGGTTTCATCATAAGGAAATTAGTAAGATTAATTGGGGGGAAAAAAMGCATATGGAAAGACTTCTTGGCTCCTGCACAAATACTGGGGGGAAATAAGGACATAACAGCCKGTAAGCAGTTACTATCTTATCAAATTTCTCCTAAAGTGAAATATTTTAGGAACAAAAAAACCTGCTGGCATAACTAGGGACATTTCCACAAAACCAGAATGATCTTAAAACAAGATTCTGCCCAAGATTATTTATTTGACTATGTCCCTTTAAAAGAGAAAATCTCATGCTATGAAAGAGGATCTCATTAGATCATTGCTTAGATCAGCTCTTTTGGACTCTTTATTGATATTTTTTACCTCCCACAGCCTCATTAACAGGCTGGCAARGTTCTTGCTTATTTTTCTTATTCCTTGTGGAATACATAGATTTCAGATAATTTTTATCCTTTACTTAATTTATTTTCTATTYTGGAATTAATATCTTTTTTTCACACACTTAAAAAGCTAGAAAAATGYACCACCTCAGATTTCATTTCAAATAATTACCTTCAGTATGATTAATAAAAGAGTGCATTACTGACATGWGGAGGTGGTTTTATTTATTTGATATCCTTTGTCTGACCAGCAGTAGCATAATAGCAGGAATATTAAAAAGCAACAGGGAACTGACATCATCCTACTTTTTCAGGACAAGTATTCTTATGGAAAAAGAGGAAACTTTCCCTGAAGGGAAAGCATGTTCTTGGCAAGGCCTTGAGCTGTGACTCAGGGTATCAAAAGTCATTTTCCCATTTCACCACAGATTTTCTCCATTATCTTGCACAAGACTGCTTAAGCTGTGTGCCTGAGCAAAAGTTAAAAATATCTCCCTTCCTTTGACTGCTGTCATGACTATTTATCACATGCTCTTCAAGGGAAAAAAATGTTTAATCTCTCTGCGCATGTTTCTGCAGGGAGGGACTCAGCTGCCAGGGAGACAGACATAGCTTGTAGTGCTCCCTCTGCCCATCACAAGGGGAACACAACATCCAAAATGCTCACTGCAGTGTGTTGTGGCAGATTTTGGAGCTGAGTCCATGTAGATTATTGACAGTTGGAGCACTTAACCAACAAAGTGATGATAGTCATATACAACTATTATTCTCTATATTGTGACAAGTCAGTCTAATGTATATTTCCAAAATACCACTTGGAAAAAATAACAGTGATTTGTTAGTAGGAAGCTAATTATATAAAGAAATACATTTAGCTATGCACACATATATACTTCTCAAATGCAGGCTTATTTTTGCTGTTAATTTCACAAGTTGAAATTAAYGATTGCTTGCTCTAATAGTTAAACTTAAATTCAGAATTTTCTAATTTTAGTTCAAGAATACAAACACACACAGTTAACCAATTAGTCAGAAATGCTATTTTTGCTTGGTCTTACAGTGCTCACTAAAGGAGATGTCTTTGCAAAACATATGGAATTTCACAGGACACAGCATATTTTAAATCTGAAATTGAAAAATAAACTTAAGAAAAACAGTTCTAGCTTAAAAGCCTTTATTTTTTTTTTTTGGTAGAGGTGAATCTCTGTTCTTCTCTCTGTACTCTAACAGTACATGACCCAGAAAGGCAAAGTGTGATTAGACATCAGATTAAAACACCTACCTTTACATGTGTACACAAGTTCTACAAGTATGCAGTGTCTACAAGTTCCTGCTATGATCAAGGAGGATCTACCCAGTAGAGCCAGTGGTGAGTCAGGATTAGTTCAAATCACTTYRAYATCTGARTTTGGTTAGATAAACTGCATTTTAAACTTCGCTGGCTGTACTGATTAGGTTTCCAATCATCTGGACTGAATCCTGCCTTTTCTGTCTCCAGTTGACTGCTCACACACAGCGTGTGTTCTGTTAGTGGRAACTGATATCTTGCAATCAYCTGGATACCACCAAACASTTTGGGTAGCCTTGTAATAAGCAGCACTGCAAGGTTCTACTTCATGGGCGAGCTGCACYTGTCGTAGCTGTTTATGTTTTGAAATAGTTAAGCTTGTAGTTACACCTCCAGGGCTAATGAAGCCTTGAAATGGCTGATTCAATGGTTGATAGCTCAGGGGCAAGCTCTACACACAGAAAACAGAGTAGTGCCCATAAAATCCTACCCTGGGTGCTGCAAAATGATTATCCAAGAGGAAATAAGGATTCAGTACTGCAGCCACATGCATCAAATCCCAAGTCTTGTCCAAAAGGTGTCACAAGYATCACCTCAGCCTCCCCTCCCTGACCAGTGCTTTATCCGAGTGGCTGGCATGAGCACAGTGTGGTCCCTACCTGGCTGGCTGTCAAATGTGTCTCGATGATCCCTCGATGATGGCCTCAGTATTTATTCTCTGAGGYTGGCATGGTGATAGAAAGCTGAGTGTCAGTAGAAAATCAAAATCACTGCAGTTTTTTCCACACTGTTACCCGTTCTTGTGGCCCAACAGAGGGATGGGATGTTCAGCACACAGTTTGGTAAAAATGGGCAAATTATAAATGAAAATGCTGGGGACTTTCATAAACTGTGCTGTGAGAAAAGTATTGCCAGACATGTAAAATGATTTTAATATTGTCAATAATAATCTGTCTTTGCAATAATAAATACTTTGAAACTTCCACATGAAACATCCTCAGCCAATCTCCTAACAAGAAAATGTAAGTTGGTATTCTTAAAGGATGTAGGAAATTGAGAGGTACTTCTCATTCTGGTGTGACTTTTGCCACTGCTTTTCATAAAAAAGATGATGAAGGACCAGTAATCAGGTGGACATAAAGGAAAGCATTGAATATCAAGTTTAAGGATTAAAGAGCCTAGAAGACCACAAAAATCTAATAATTGTTTCTTACAACTTGATGTTTTCCTTGGCATGCTTACAGAATTACTGTGGTCTCCTACTGAACATTCAAAGCTTGAGCACTCCCCATCTGTTGCTGATAGCTGGGGTCCCAACTGTTCACATTTTCTGGAGTGTGCCAAAGCACTGAGTCACTTTTATTATTTCCAGCATACTGTTTTCAAAAGTGTTTAGGACACTCAGTCTCACTAAGTCGTTGGTGAGGCAAATTCTTGATACTGGTGAATATTTTAAGAGGGAMGTTTCTGGAGGGGTYTTTGTCATTATTTATCTTTGTAGGAAGAGACAGGGCTATGTGTAAAGTCAGGTTCATAAAAGATATGCTTCCATTCTTTATAATTAATTTATTTAATCTTGTCAAGCAAATGGTGATAAACTTACCTTCTCATTTTACTCATTTGTCCTCAGGAAGTGGTCTTTTAGGACTATCATGGAATATTGTAATTTATATTAATTATATGTTTATGATTCCAACAACAGTTTGTTCTTCAGTACATTACTCAGTTTTTGTTCTTTTTATTTTGGTCTTTTTATTATAGTCCTCCTTAAAGTCTACTTTCTTTTAAACTGGCACTTAGTAACAGGTGCCTCACCTAAAGTGTACCTGCAAAATCCAATATCCAATACGGAGACGTATAATCCAAGGAAAAACATAAACTTTTTTTTTCAAATTTTCAATATCCCCCATATCATCATACCTCATTAATACCTCAAACATAATATGAATCAAAGTCAGATATATATGATGGGATAAAACTAAAAGCATCTTTCAGGAAATTTTTCTTCATTTTAAAAGAGATTGGAATCTATTCCCTTGTAATCCAGGTCAGGCTAACACTACTCAATGCACAGACATAAAAAATATTTCACTTGCTTTCATCTGTGAAGGGTGATGCAGGGATCTTTATTCCTGCACCAAGGAACAATAAGGCTGTCATCCTGTATGGTACAATTTAAATATCATATGGACATCCAACCAAGAGCTGAAGATAGAATAAGCCATCTGACACTTTATCCAAATCAACAGGCAGTCTGTTGGGATGTGCATTGTGCAAAAAAAGAGAGACAGGGTTTCTAGATCCCAGCTGGCTCTTGCAGTGGCAATTTGGATTTGCCTTTACTGCACTTCAGAAGGTTACTCTATATGTATAACCATGAAAAGTAGGGCGGGAATACCTGATTTTAAGAATATTTATGTCTCATTACCCTAGTATATACAAACTAAAATCTTTAAAGAAATGTATTTGTCCTTTTTTTGTAACAGAAGAACTGAGACAGTAGTACAGCAGATCTGAAGTTAGTGCATAACTCCAGCTACTGGCCTATCACATGATACTTCTCMTCACCATATAAATTTACAAGAAAAATACAATTTTACATGACAGTATGGAGCATTCTAGGTAGTCTGGTAAGGGCTATCAAGTATGATTTCTTTTGACTATGAAGCTTTTCCAATCATTACAGTCAAATGAATTGTTTCATCCATGTAACTTGGTCCTCAGACCTTGAAGTTACAAATCTATTATTTTATGAGTAACAGCATTGTAGCCAAGAATGTCATCAGAAATATGCCATTATACACACGTGTAGGATTTGCCACAAACTCTACAAGCAACSCTACTCTTCTCCAAAATATTCTATTGGCAATCAAAATTGGTGCCAATAGCTTCATGTCACAGGCCTGCCTCAGTCCTTTGCCACAGACAACATACCACATGTCCTTGTTTGACAAGGTATCTGTCTAAAATGGTATGATTGTGGCCTTTATGTCTCCCATTTGCACCAAGATACATCTAGCCCATATAATCCATGAGAATTCATGTGACAGAATGTCATGGTTTGAGAGAAATGAGTTTTTTCTAAGGGGAAGTAGTCCCAGAGGAAGTAGTAGAAGAGAGGTTAGACACGCCTCTGAGAATACAAGGAGTTAAAAGCAGCAGGAATTTCCGGAGATCTCTCTCTGGTTTTCCGGCTGTCCAGGTGAGAGGACCTCCGCTCTCTCCCCTCAGCCTCCAGGGCTGGGGGGGGAGGGGCGGAAAAGGGAAAAGCAAAGAGGGAAGGGTGGATGTGTTCCCCCCCAGCCCCGTGCGGGCGGCTGCCTGCATCCTGGCCTGGCAGCAGCGAGGAGGCGGGAGGCCGGGCAGGTGGAGAGAGAGGGGGCCGTGAGATGGGAGGCACGGCGTGGGCCTTGCCCTGGGCCCCTGGCCTCCCCCCGCCCTTTCCCCGAAAGAAGACTTCGGAAGCGGCTGGTAGCAGCGAGAGAGGGAACAGCCTGGCAGCGGACGGAGAGTGCTCCTGCGTGGGGGAGATGTCCCGGCCTTGGCAGTGGAGAGGGAAAAAAGCCGGGCAGACACAGAGAGAGAGGGAGATAAGGACATTAGAAGAGTTTTTAACCCTTTTTTAAGCAGAATGGGACCTTTTCTAGACTGATTCTTTTTTGGATGGTGTTTGGGAGAGAGAGAGAGAGAGAGAGAGAGAACTGGGACTGAGATGATGGAGAAAGATGAATTGTATCCTAGATGGGCAAAGATGAGGAGAAGTGGCCTTGAGGCTGGACATTTTCTCGCATAATATTAGCCACAGACGAACCTGGATTTCTCCTGGACTGTGTTTTTTGGGTGGATGCTGTAAGCTTAAGCCCGGAAATTGTGGCAGTGACTGCCATTGGAAGAAGCAGCATGAACAGAGAAGAGAAGAAGAGGGTGTGGTGGAGCCCTCTGTCTTCATCGGTGAAGACCTCTGTTCTTGGAACCCTCGGCCCCAGGGGAAAATGGGGAAGACGGAAGTATTGGTTTTTTGGCATTGAGTTGAGCATCCTTGAAAAGCCCTATGTGCAGTTTTTGGTCCATAGACGGTGGTGAGACCACCGAAATATGGGCAGAGAGAAAAGTGTTACCCTGATGGACTTCTTTGTGGGGTGGTGTCATGGGTGACAGGGAGGCACGGGAGGGTGCCTGTGGGAAAGTCTGTGGTGCAAGAGAGACTTCTCTCTCCTTTGCTGAATTGAAGATTGGTTTTTTTCCAGTGGTGTAAAATGGAAGGGAATGTGAATTGTATAAGTTTTTTTGAGTGTGGAAGGTTTGGGAACTGGGGAAGAGGAGGAGAAATGTTCAAGAAGGTTTTTCTTCTGTCAATTTGTAGTTTGTAGTGTAATAAACTTTGTTTTGTCTTGAAGTTTAAGCCTGCTCTGCTCTTTGTTCTCGGTCACATCTCACAGCAGTGGTTAACAAATACATATTCACAGGTGCACTGGCCTGGGGTCAGGGCAAACCTATGACACAGAAAAAATAAAAAACAAAAATCCAACAGTCAAAACATACAGGACTAGAACAGTGAAGATGCTACAACATAGTGAGCAACAACGCAGTGGGCATGTACTTTAAAGCAGTTACTGTCCAAGCATGAAGTGAACACCATATGGAACAGGCAGGATTTTAAAATTAACACCTCTCCATCCCCTCAAGTGTAGGACTTGGGAGGTCAAAGGCTGCTTCTATATGTTGCAGAGAAAAGAATAATTTAACTTCTTGACATTACCATTTTTCTTTTGCATCTCTACCCCATCAACTAAAGTTGAGTGAAAACTACTTATGAAGCCACACAAATAGAGCATTACCCTGAATAATACATCATAATTTTGGTACTGTCTGCCACTGCTCAAAGCAAAAAAAAAAAAAAAATTTGGTCTATGTTATCTTGGTTACTTTCATTGGCTTAGTTTTCTAAATAAAGTAATAAAGAATATCATTCTGCAGATTCTKCTTTGTTTCTCAGCAGTGATGTCAAAATTATTTTTGCTTTTATATTTCCTTCATACATATCCTAATTTCTGTAGACTGCTTTATATAGTTATATAGTTCCTAGCTAACTCCAGTACTTTTCCTACCCTGACAGGCAGAAAAATAAAAAACACATTCCAAAGGGTCCTCTCCTATCTTGCCTCCTCGGGGAACCGAGGTTAAAAACCAGCTTCTTGAGATACTTTCTCATAAACAAAGAACAGCTAGTAGCAACAAAGGAGGGGTTCCAGAAGAGGTGGAAGAAAAGGAGGGGAATTAACTCATTACTTGTGCTTCTAATTGGTAATTCTTGTCAATTATGTTAATCTGCTAAATYTATAAAGCTGTAGTCGCCCTGTGTGGGGCAGGAACTTTTCCATATCTGACCCTGGAGGCCTCCAATTAATGAACAGATTTTGTATTACCTCCTATACTAATATTACCTCAGAAGTGTGTGTTTTATTTCTAGGCCTTTAARGTCTTTAGGGAACATTTCTATGCATGATTCAAAATTACATGGCAGGAATTTTTCTAGGACCTTGCACTAAAATGCTGTTGGTCTTGACATCTTCAGGGTGAGATGCCTTCCCAAGCAAAGAGTGGGAACAGGGGAATGAGGAAACAGGGAAGTCTGCCATCCAGAAGTGGGAGAGAAGGGCTCCCAACCAACAAGAGTCTCTGTTCCATGCCACAGAGGGGACACCACCCTGCATTTTAGGTAATCAGATACTTTCAATTGCTCATAATCCATCAAGACCAATTTCAGCTGATACATAAACATAGTGCTGTTGGATTCAGAARCAAGGCAATTTATCCAGCTAAGGATCTGGCTTAAATTCAGCTGAAAGGGGATTTTAAACATGTCCTCTGATGATATAACTAGACAGCACRTAACTAGCAGAGCCAATTCCTTTGCTCTAAATTGAAACTGTTCTTGTGCATAGTGGAGAGAGAGCACTGCTTTTGTTCCAGGACAAATGCAGACCTGGATGCAGCATTCTATTTCTAACTTGTTTCTTACAAATTTCTGGGCTTGGAGGTCATGTCTAATTGCCAGTCTCATGTGCATGTAAGGGAGAGATATTTTAGTTATAATTAGTATAAATAATTACAGGTACACAAAAAGGCAAAACCCAAAAAYGTCTCRTAARAAAGCATTCTTTGTGCTATGYGTTTCTGTGCACCAAATTGACTTYCAGTCCACACGACCTCTTTCATTTYTCCAATTATGTACCTCAGCCTAATTTGGAGCAAACATAAACAGCAGGTGAAGATGCAAAAAGGGCACTTGCTTCTGACAAACATTGTGAGTCTCCCTTTTATTTTTAATACTGAACCRTAATCTGCACAGATGATAAGGTAATTAAAGCCTAATGGATGTAGGGTAAATTATAATGACTTATAYGGCTTAGGAGAAAGCTGCTTCAGAGTAATGCATTAATGCACGAGAACAGAAAATAGTCATTATGCATTACCAGGCCRCTGACAGATGGCTACAAATTATAAACTGTTAAGGAATTTTTAAACTGAATAGGATATAGTGATCTTCACAAAAGAACCAACAAGAAAATTCTTTATCATAATTAAAACMAGGGCAAACTTATGACTTAAACTGCAAGATGCGATTGTCTGGGTGTGGGGAAAAATTCATCTTCTGTCAAAACACTGAATCCCTTCCTAAATGTGATCCTCTCTATACTCAAGAATACACCAGTTGCTTTAGGTTAATCCCTGTCATGGTGGCCATTAAATTTCAAAAGAGTGTTAAGCAGCCATCCATTTCTTAAACTCTTCAATGCCTCAGAGCAAACAGCCCGTGAAGAGCCAACAGTGCACAAGACAAGCCCATGTGTGCCATGCTGGCACGGCTGTTGCTGTGTAAGCCCTTGTGCAGACTGAGAGGTGCCCATATCCAACTCTGAATCCGTCCTCTGAGAGCAGAGTTGTAGAATAAGCACAGAAGACTTCAGTTTAGCAAACCTAATGGTGGAATAAAGGCTTGGGAAGTGGACAAGGGAGTTAATGCATCTGTTCRATCCTACTCATTTAAAACCTATGGCTACAAGAAGAGCTCCACAAAATGGTTTCAGATATGCATAATTGATCCTAATAAATGTTTTAGTGTTTTATTAGTAATTCTTAGAGTAGAACTCTGCTGTAATGCAATATTACAGTCTTCATTATATAATCTTGTCTAGTAAAATTTAGCTGACAATTCTATTTCAGTTTTTTTTTTCCTTTGGCACCTTGTTTACATTTCCATCGTAAGTAGGACTTTAAGATACACTTTAGAAATCTTCTTCACACAGAACATCCCATTTAAAAATTATTACCTTGCTGGCACTGCTAATCAAACCTGGAAGAGTTTACATTAGTGTTTTAAAACCAGAGTGCATGGGTCATTAAAACCCAGCTTCACTGAGCTTAAAAGAGAGGGGAATGCAAATGGGTGCAAGGGAGACTGAGCTGCTATTGCTTTTATTTCTTCTCTAATCCTATGGAATCTGATTCATTTATACTGCAACCTTTAAGCCTGACCTTTTTAATTTGGCCCACTGCACATAATAACAAAGTTATCTCTGCTGGTGTATATGCTCCCATGCTAAAGGAGAATACAAGAGACTCAAGGACCATTCTTTCAATTAATGCTATTCTGCTTTGATTGTCTCCCACCATTCTGCAAGACTCTGAACAAGTAAATTCTAAAACTCTAGTGCAAGCAATGATCCAATTTAAAAAATGGTATAAAACAAGGTTGTAATACACCTAGCCTAAGAGATACAGATCACATACTAGAGAATATTATGAAGATATAAATCCCCCCCTTAAACTCCAGCAGATAATTTCTGAATTTGGCTCGTAAGTTCAGAAATATCACTCCTAATGTATAGACCTGATTCTGCTTTCACCACTGTAGATTATAATGTTTCTTCCACATATTTCTAACTCACTACATGAAGCTCCAGTCTATATATATTAAAGCTGAAATAACTATTATTTGCAAGCATCCTACTGAAATCAACAAAGGGCTCAGCTAAACCACCTTGAGATTGCCTCTGAAAACAAAATCAGCACAAACCATGACTGTGTAGGACTCTAAATTTACCTTTGTCAGTGGAGCTATCTACTACACTGTCTTTGTCCACCCTGCAAAGCATTCCACCCCTTTAAGGCTGCATTCAATTACCTAAACAAGGAGCTTGAGTGGATCAATTCACCTCTACACTGTTCAGCCCCTCAGAGCTGCCTCYTCATCCAATCTGTCACCACCCTGTAGCTGCTTTGCCTGTACAGATTTACTTACAAGACCTAGGATGCTCCTTCAGGTTAGGAGGAGACTCTTCCTCTGCTGTGCTCCAACTAGAATGAGGTTAGACAGGGCTCTCAGAACATCAATTACACCAGATGGATTTGTCACTGACAGTGCAGAACAAAGTTATTGCAAACACTGCAGGAATCAAGAACCTAATTTACTGCTCAATGTCTAGATCTGGCTCTCTATTTTACCTTAACATGTTCTAGCAGAAAGAATTCACAATGTCCAGGAGCGCTAATGAGACAAAAACTCTTAAAAACCACTTTATTTTGCATAGCTTTTCATTTTAATTTGTCTACCAAATGTGTTCATTTAAGAATTATATGATTAATTATGGAAATTGTCTTCACCAAGCTGGTGTCAACACAYCAATTTGTTGCCATGTCAATATTCCCTTTGCAATTTCCCATATGCAAACAATTCCTACAAAATCAAACACAAATATATTGGTTTTATTTGTCTTTAACTAAAGTAGCCAGCTTATTCTAGAAGACAAGGTGACTTACCTTTCAGCATACTTAGTATGCAACTCACATCAGGTGTGGTTCTCAGGTCTACATTTTTCCTGGCTGCACTTCTGTGAAGTTAAGACTTGAGTTTCTCATTTAAGCTCCCTGACTCAATTGGGCAAATTGTGATATAGATGAACATTTTTTACCTTTGCCAGATGAACATTTTATTCTTTTGATAACCAGCAYAAACAAAAATAAAACACTTTATTACTCAAAAGGCAAAACAAATTCTTAACAAAACTTTCTAAACCTTACCTGACTGAACTTCAAAAGGGATTTGTGCCATCTGTGGCTAGCAGAGAGTTCCCTCTCCAGTGAAAATAGCCCACTTTGAATGCTCCAACAGCTTTGATCCTCTTTCTTTCCGTAAAAGAAGAGCCAAAGGTTTGTGCTGCCATCCAGGTTTGTGCTGCCATCCAGGTTTGTGCTAAGCAGGCAGGAGAAATGGGCTGACTGGCATCACCACATATAGAACAAAAGGAGATAAAAAATCTTCCAGCTGGCAAGAAACAATCCCAGGTACCAGTGTACGCTGGGGAACCACCAGCAGGGAAACTGCCTTGCAGAAAAGGCTCTGGAGTGCATGGTGGACACCTCACTGAACACAAGCCAGCAATGTACCCTTGCAAAGAAGGGTGGTGGCATCTGAGAGGCATCAGGAGGTGATCCATTCCACTCAGCACAGGTGATGCAACACCTGAGATACTGTGTCCAGTTGTGGGCTGCCCTTCACATGAGAGGTACAGTGGAAAGTCTAACAAAGTGTTGTAAGATGATGAAGGGACTGGGAGCATCTCCTCTGTGAGGAAAAGCACAGAGCTGGGCATGCTCACCCTGGAGAAGAGGAGCCTCAGCAGGGAATGTCATCAATGAATTTGAATGCTTGAAGGGAGGGTGTACAGAAGATGAGCCAGGCTCTTTCCTATGGAGACAGGACCAGAGGCAATAGGCACAAAGTGAAACACAGGAGGTACTGTCTGGACAGAAGGAAAAAWTTCTCCTGTGTGAGTGACCAAGCAGGCTGCCCAATGAGRTTGTGGCATCTCCTYATACTTGGAGATAYTCAAAAGTTGTCTGCACACAGTTCTGGGCAAGCARCTCTAGGGGAAGCTGCTTGAACAGAGAGGTTGGACCAAATGACCTCTAGAGGTTCCTTCCAACTTCAGCCAACTTCATGATTCTGTGAAAAAAAAGTCTCAATAGCCTCTTCCCTCACTGCTCAGAATTCAAACTGGATTTTCACATGCAGTCATGACAAAGTGATGGAGGCATAAGGTTAACAGAGCTTTTGCAGGACATCAAGCTCTGACTCCAGCTACTAAAGATAAGAAAGTATTATTAAAGAAGGAATGAAATTAATCTGTGTAGTGGATTAGCCTTGGCTAAGACAAACCTCCACCCAGCTTCTCCCCCTCCTGCTTCCCCCTCCAGTCAGCAGGATGGGGAGAAAGTAAGGTCATTAAAACAACACCCTTCCTCTATCCCCCTGCCCCCCACTCCCAGGCTGACACCACATCTACACACAGTTCCTTCTTCCCTCAAAGTTTTCCACCTTTCCTTCACCCTGAGTCACACAGGGGGATAGGGAATGATGTTTGGGGTCAGACCTTAACAGCTCCTCTTACCTACTCCTTCCTTGTCACTCTTTTTTCTGATCCCATCTGGACCTTGCACGGGTTGCAGCTGCTTTAGGCCATATCCACCTTCTTTGGCAAGAGGCTGCACCCTGGATAACTGCTCTGCCATGGAGCACCTCCTCTTCCTCTGACCTCATCCTGCCTCCTCCTTTCCCTCGGGCACTTTTTGCCCTTTCTCAAAWATGTTTTCCTCAAGGCATCAGCACCTCAGCTTCAGGCTTAGTTGTGTCCAGCAGCTCCTCACAGGGGCCCCAACACGCTGCCAGTGTGGCCTAGTCTACATCAGTTTAGATTTTACCCCTTTTCACCTCCAACTTTTCAATTATTGTTTTCATCAGARTTACTCCTGAAGTGTGGCACACTGTTGAATCCAGACATCAGGGTTTGTAGTTGTCTGGTTCATTTGTTTCTYCTTTCTTTAACAACAGAAGTTCAAAATCACAGAAGATATAGTTATGGAATAGCTGTAAGCAACAAGGGACAGAAATAGCATTTACAAGGGGACAGTCTCACAGAGCTCAGACATCTGTCATGGTGCTATCTTAGGAAGCTGGGACAGACCGTCAGTGTGTAAGCCCAGAGCATCAGCACTGTGAAGAGAACACAACAAAATGCTTTGGGTGGGAAGGAACCCTACAGACTGTCCTGGTCCAACCCTCCTACCCTGGGCAGGGACACCTTCCACTAGACCACATTCCTCAAAGCCTCATCCAACCTGGCCTTGAACACTTTCAGGGATGAGGCATCCACAACTTCTCTGKGCAATCTGTTCTAATGCCCCACCCTCCACCCAGTAAAGAATTTCTTCCTAATATCTCACCTAAACCTATCCTTATTATTAAAATACTCTTGTAAGTGTACAGGTAAGTCAGAAATAATCCTTTGCAGAAAAAAACAATCCATTAGAAATGGATGTTATTTARCTGTATAACACAGGAGGAGAAGAACAGTTCTCTGTTGGAGGAAGAGATTAATCCTTTAGAAATTGACAGCTATAATTACTAGTTTCACTTCATAGTAGTCTTGCAAAAGTCAATAGAACTATTTGCACAGGAAAATGAGCAAGTTTTGGCATTAAATCTCATTTGATTGTTCAGGTTTCACTCTTTTTTTTAATATCCATCAGTTTATTTTTCTCCACCAAAAATGCAGACTTCCAGGGCTCAGAATATTCTGCCAGTTACCAGTGATTAGTCTGCTCAAGCAAGATTAAATATGAMGAAAAATCAATAAATTAAATTATCACTTTTCAGCTTAAACCCTTTTTATTTGGTCATATAAAACTGCTGATTGCAGACTGCACCAAAATAAATGTACTTTATGAACTTAATATCATGTAGAYCAAGAAACATGGATGGAGGTTCCTTTACACACCGTATATATCTCTATGACTGATTTCCATTGATTCAGGTTTGTGATTTCTGRTGTTTATAACATATTTCAAATAAGCATATTAAAGTAAAGACCTCTTTATGTATCTATAGGTCTCCATTAATTTAATAATAAATATTCAATAAACATATTATCCACCCAAGTGCAGAAGTGAAAGCTGGGCCTTCTATCACTTAGAGGGAGCTGTGAAAACCAGGTAGGATACACAGCTATGCCACACTTGGAGGCACAAGGCTTTGAGAACTCAGTGACAGAACTTCTAGGGCAGATAATTGAATTCCCTTTCTCATCCCCGAACATTCCAGTGGTGAGACATTCTCCAAGGAGATAGGACTGAGAAGAGATGGAATTGAAATGCTTTTCCTTGAGAAAGTAGAACTAATTCTTCTGCATCCTGGATGAGTGCCTTCCATGCAACATGGAATATAAGAAGGAGGAAACCTAGCCGGGTCTTTGTCTGCCATGAAGCAGATGAATCTTTAAATTATTGGATTTTCATTGTTTGAAAGCAGCTAATTAAGCACCTCTCTTCAGAACACAGTTTCCAAGTCAGTGAAGTTTCCAGGAGAGGCAATTTAAGATATTTATAGTTACCTTGAAAATCTTGAGGATAGAAGAAAACACACCCTATATATGGAACTAAGGGTTTTTTCTTAAGCTAGAAGGGCCAAACAAGGAGATAATTTTGAATGTTTACMTGGTATAAAGGGATGTGTCAATCCTAGTGAAGAAAACAGATAGAAGGGTAAGCTCAGGTGATAGCACTTGCTGGCAGGACCATCTGACAGTGTCCCTGGAGTTGGACCCTCAGTGATAGCACTGGCCAGTGCTTCCCATCAGGCCCAGGGTTCTCAGCAGCATCTTGGTGTCTCTACTCCCTGCACTGTGACAGTGTACTGGTTTGAAAGCAAAACCAGCGAGAGACTAAGTCAGAAATACAATTTAATAGGAAAAAATATAGAATAAAAATAATAGTAAAAGGAACAAAGGAAAAGACCCTTGACAGAGTCGGAATACAACCTGACACCCTGTT
>CADDXX010000089.1:259324-272495 GCA_902810485.1 Alauda arvensis | reverse complement strand
AAAAAAAAAGGCTGCCCACACCCAGGGATTTAAGCATAAGGTATCTCTTTATTGGACCAAAGTGCTGGTCCTTGCCCTAAAAAACAGATCAGCTTTCATTCCTATCTGCAATATTTATTTTTCTGCACCAAAGTCTAGKCCTCAGCATTCAATGACAGGTAATTTAAATCACAAAAATTAAATTAAATATTTTTACTTCTRCAATTTTTACATTGCCTGTCATTTCCTATTTCTGTCCACACCACTTGCCTCCTACATGCTGCACATCTTGCTTCTGAATCCTGAAAAGCTCAAATTATTTTATTCATTGTTGGTAGTACTGTGTATGCCTTCAGGTTTAAAATGCATGAAGACTCAAAATTTAATTTGCCTTAATCTTGTCATCTTTGGATCTTATAATCAAGCTACAGAGTAAAGATATAATCAAATTTTCTCTAGCTTCACTAGAGATAATCTTGATTGTAGGAGTGTTGTCTTACAGAGAATACTACTCTTTGAGAGAAGACTTCCACACTTGTGTCCATCAGTGATGCCCCTTCTTCCTTTCTCTTCTCCCTAAYACTGTCACAAAAGTGATGGTGTCTCTGAGAACCTCTTTTCATGCACAGTTGCTACAGAAGTTGCATTATATAGCAAAGGATTTGTTGCAGAAATCTACAATCAGTTTGTCTTCCCTGATATGCCCATAAAGAATATAAATCCAAGAATACCACATTTGAGTTTCAAGCATTTTCCTATACTTCAGCCATTTCTTTTTATCCATGAGGAACTGGAGGTTTGGCTACAGGCTGTCAAGAATGAAAAAAGGAAACATCTCTAGGAAATAATCTGACTGACTCTGGAAGCAGAAGATAGATAAGACGAACCCTCAACTTTTCTTGTTTTCCTGAGGCTGGGACCCCTCAACTTCTTCTGCCATTATTGTGATTTTATCAATATATGTCCATGGGAAGTGTAATTCTTAGTCAATCATAATTCTATTATTCAATAATCAATAACTTGTTTCCTTAGCAGTTGGAGAGGGACAGGACGGAATTTCTCTTGTTCTTTAGAAAGTATTTGAAAAAGGAAGCCAAAATGACCACATTTTATTGAATTACCTATTTTGGCAATTTTTAGAGATACATTTCCTYGATCAAGAGCTTAAAAAGAGGTTACTTACAAATATTAAAAAAGATACATTTGCAAATATTTCTTTTGGCATCAATGATACAGTATTTCACTTGGAATTTATGAACACTTTATACATCAGATTTTTGCTCTTGTGAAGGCTTAAGAAAAGTCTCAAAGCTTACATTTGCTCATTAAAAGAATAAAAGGGGAAAAGAACAAAGCTATATTTAAAAAATCTTATCACCATGGTAACTAAACACAAGCTAGTTTTGTAACCAAATATTACTGGGAGGACAGAATAGATCATTACCTCTATACCACTTAATCAGAGATTAAGAAAACCCTCAATAAATAACAATTACCTCAATAAAGAATGCTAAAAAAAAGACATAGTTTCAGATGTTTATATGATATCATAAACATTTTCAGACAAGTACCTTTGTTTTAAAACTTTTAGAGGCTATTGGCAAAGAAGAAAACGTGAAGTTAATGATTACTTTGCTTTAAGAGTGWAATGTCTAAAGGCAAACTACCTGTGCTAAGTAAAATATTACCCCAAAGTTTTTTAAAGAGGATCGAAATTGCACCCAGTGTTTTGCACTGAGAAAAAARGTGGRAGATGTGTTTGATTGGCAGAAGTGMACMATGATTGATGAGTGCTCACCTTACRTACGCACYGCCTACCGTGCTCCAGACACATGAGAATTTACAGGACGCAAATTTCTTAAAATGCCACAGAGTGCAAACACCTCRGATTAGTAAAGGGGCCAAAAAGATCCATCAGACTAATTACTATCAGCAGGCAAGAAAGAAATGGCAGATTAATTTCTCTGTCCATTTAGGAGTTGACCTTTAAGCTGAAGCTACCAACAAAGGTTTCCATCTAATGACAGTTTTGGTGGCAGTTTCTGTGACATGCCCATCCATCTASAGCCTTCTTCCACTTGCATCTTCCCAAAAACTGAACACCCACTTCGTTATTAGGACCTGGATTGCAGGAGCAACACATTTTTGTGAGATAACACCTAAGCAGTCCTCACAGAGAGCCTGAACTTCTCTGCTTTGCTATAATATATTGCCTGCTGTCCTGTACTTTATGGAGCAAAATATTAATATTCAGTATAACAAATTCCCCACCAAAATAAATTAGTTTAGTGATCATCACTTCATGGCACACTGCAAATGTCACTATTGCTTTTTGAAGATTTAATCTGCTATTTAATATGCAGAGTCTCTTTCTTAGTTCTTGTACTGAGCAAGCTATTCTGAACAAAAAAGGGGGTTTTCAGTTTGGGGTTTTTTTTGTTGTTTGTTTGTGGGGTTTTGTTTGGTYTTGTTTTTCATAATTTTTTGTATGGTCTCATCAGGCCTAATAGAACAGAAATAAGTTACATATCTTACTTTATAAGTAATATACATTACTTTCAACTCCTGATAAAAGCCCATATAAAAACATTTCTCAATAGCACTGTTGGTAAGTTGTCTTTCAATACCTCCTAACAACCAGCTAATTATACACTCTGTCAGATGCTGGACCTTTTTTCCTCAGGCTCATTGCAGGATTGCCTTCATTTTAACTTCATGTTGCTTCTTATGTGGTCAGATGCCATTTCCACTAAGYAATGAATATTTCAGTATTTTATATTAAGTATTCATTGGAGCAGGAAATCAAATGATGCTGTTTTGCTTCCCTAGCAGGTACTCYAACTACTGGCCTGTACAGCCCCAGCCTTTTCTGCTTTCCATCTTTCACTTAATGAATTTTTAAGTAGTGTTTACAAAGTGGATTTATTACAAGACAATAAAACTTAAAGACTGGTGGAAAAACTTCATAGTCCTTGATTCTTAAATCAATGGTCTCTTAAAGAAGAAGGGGGGCAATGATATACACCTAATCATGCAAAATGACATCTAAATATGTATTGGGACTTCTGTGTTCCAAAAGAAAATGTCTGTCTTGTCAATTCTGCCAATACTGTTATGTGATAGAAACTAAGTGATTTGGAGGTACCAGAGTTTAGGCAATGATGAGTAAAATTTAGTTGCAGAGTCAGTTTCAGTGGCTGCAAGCCCAATGGATATTCTGTGAACATTAGTGGGAGCTAAGTGCTACGCTGAAGCACTTGGAGAAGCGTGTGAGTACATCATCTTTTTGTTGTATCCACAACTCTACAGGATTTATCTGATTGCTACAGAGACAGCAAATAGTTTTCTCTTTCTTAAACAACCTCAGCATGAAAGTCATCCATAGCAGCTCTGTGGAATTAATTTTCCACATTTCACTCATTCTTTTATGGGTGGTTTCCAACACTAGATGAAGTGCAAGTGACTAAAGACTAAGGAAATATACGGAGCTCTTGAATRGAAAAGAATTTTCTCTGGGTTTAATTATTTCTAGTTTTGATGACAAAAATAACATCAAGYGAAGCATATTAAGAATTCAAAACCATTTACTGAGAACGTGCTATCATAATTCAAACCCATGCTATCCATGAAACAATGCCAGCATCATCTCACTTTATAATAGCAAGTCAYTTTAGCACAGCATTTCAGAGGTTCTATTACAATCTCCAAGAAGCAATAAACATCTTGAAGCAAATTTCATTAAAATTTTGTTCTGAAAAAGTGCAAAGTGAAATAAAGCTCTGAGAAGACAGGTTCATTGAGGTATCAATGACATTAAGAAAAGGAAGATATGAATTTGTTCCCTCACTGCAGTCTYGCCTCAGTGGATAAGGGTAATACAACATAGGCAGGATAGGAAACTTTCCAATTTTCCTCCCTTCCCTACTGAAACASAGGGATGGGAGAGAAAGACTACCCAGAATCAAACCTACCCTGCATATTATTAGGGACTGTATGATAAGAAGACAGTGAGTTGAGTAAAGAAGGTTGGTTTTACAAACAGAAGAGGAGACACCCATGGATTCACCACACAAATTTACTGAGACCTAACACAGGCACAATTATGGAGAGATGAAACTTCATAGACAGATGTTTCTGGAAAAGCCTTCACATATTTGAAACAACAGATCTGGCGGAAGTCAGTCCAGCTTTACACTGTTTAGTGCCAAGATGCAGTTGGAAGATGCACTTAGGAAGTGGAAGACAATGACACCTCATTCTCTACCTCTGTAGAAAACCAGCCACTTGGGAAGCAGCTTTTTATCAACAGAAAAGACAGCACTAGTAATGAAAGAGGCAAAAGAGCTCCAAGAGCACACTCACTGACTAAACAAGTTCAATAAAAAATTGACCTTATCTTAATTGAACAACAGAGAAAGCAAGAATTTGCATCCCAAATGCAAATATATGGCATTTAATGCCATTTGTCTTTGAGAGGGAGAGGAGAAAAAAAACAACCTGACATACCATTTCTCCCTAAAAAGCAAAAAGAACTGGGTCTGGAAAAAAAGTTGGAGGTCTACACAAGTGGAAAGGAAGAGAGATGGCCATCAGGCAAGTTCAGTTCTSAGCTGCTGTATGAAAAGGATTAAATGGTGTCTCATTAGCTCAGAGCAGCCATGCCTGGAAGACCTGATGAGCCTGGCAAGAACAAATAGTATCCAGAAAGAGAAGTGATAAGGAAGAAGTTTTGCAGAAAAGAACTTGACACTGCATGCACTATTCTTCCTTTTCTTGGATTCAAAGGCAATCTTGTCCTGTGAGAAACTTGACAAAATAGAAAGGGCAACCTCTCCGTGCTCAGGTAAAAGAAGAAAAACATTTACTATGCCATCAGTTCCTCTACTTCTGGCAGTCAAGGACTGGATATATTCTCCTGGATCAATATCAGACTGCTATTCCACATTGTGAGTAGCTCTAAGAATATGGCTCTTCTTTTAGAACACCATACRTTTTAATTTTAAATATTCCACTCTTGGATTATACCTGCTGTTTTAGGCTGAAGACATTAATGGATTCATAAAGTTAACACTACAGTTAATTTATTCCTACAAACTATTTAAAAAATGCTACAGCCATCTTCTAAAATGTTTATCCATGTAAGGTCTTTATTTATTGCCGTTGGTTGAGTTCTGTAGTTCCTAAATTAAATCTTCTAGTTCTAAGTTATTCCTTTGTCTAACTCAGAGCCTAAAAGCCGTTTAATATTCTCACATAAGTTTTAAATGACTGAAAGACTTTTCTCATTCCTTTTCCTATTCCGGGATGTGGTCCAATACAGCATCCAAAAAAGCAAGCAAACAACTCTTGTATAAAGTGTTTATTACAGTTTATTTTTATATTTTGGTACAGAGAAGAAAAAATTCTATTTTACTTTTTAAAARTATACTTAATGAAAGGAATTTTCTTTCCGATACTTTCCTTATCTGGAGTATCCAGGTATTCCTAAAAGTTTACACACATACAGACAAGCAAAGAGGTGTTTTTTTTGTTTTTTTTTGGTTTTTTTGTATGTCAGTAAACAAAACATTAAGACAAAAAAGGGRGATAGATTAAGGAGCACTTTTGACATGAGATAACAGGATGTGCAAATGCTTCAGATCTTKCTGCTTTTGTACTTTTGAGTAGGAATGACTCCTACAAGTGCTGCAGTTAATGCYAGACTTTATGCAGATGAGATTAGGGGACAAAGAGAAAGCATYCAAAAGTTGATAGTTTATAGTGATGGCATTACCTTTCTTCCTCAGGATAGCTTGAGTTGTGTGCCAGGGCTTGAATCTTCCCTCTAATTACTTCCTGACCCAGTGAACAAAACACATTGGTCACACATCCAAGTCTTTCATGCTGTGATTTACTCTTCTTTGCAGCACTATGCTGGGCCATTAGACAAATCATCCATAGCACTTTATAAAACCATGAGTCAATGAGTTGGATTACTGCCAATTCAGAAAAGTCCTGCTAAAACTAGCTGTTAAAAGTTATTCAGCAGAGAWCCTAAATTTCTAAAATTATCAGGAACAGAATTTAAAGGTTCTGCATAATTTGTAGTGGCCTTTGGTACCCTTTTGAAAAGCATAAAAAAAAAAGGCACTTTTGAACTAACCCTTATAAGAAATGTCTGATACATGTGAGGTATCTCCCTTTTCATGTCAGGGCCCTCCTGGCAGCCAGGAGGGCCAASSCTGTCCTGGGGTACATCAGGCACAGCATSRCCAGCYRGGCAAGGGAGGGGATTGTCCTGCTCTGCYCTGGGRYRGCCTCACCTCCAGTGCTGGGGGCAGTTTTGGGTGCCACAGGATAAGAAATATATTAAACTATTAGAGTTTCCAAAGGAGGGGAATAAAGATATTGAAGGGCCTTGAGGGAAAGTAAGTGGCTGAGGGCACTGGGTCTGCTGAGCCTGGAGGAGACTGAGGGGTGACCTCTGCAGTTACAACTTCTTCCTGAGGGGAAGAGGAGGGACAAGCACTGATCTCTTCACTGTGGTGACCCAAGGGAACAGGACCCAAGGGAATGGCCTGAACTTGTGTCAAGAAAGATTTAGGTTGGATATCAAGATAAGATTCTTCACCCAGAGGCTGGCTGAGCACTGMACAGGCTCCCCAAGGAAGTGGTCCCAGCCCCAAGCCTGACAGAGTTCAGGAAGTGTTTGSGTAATGCTCTTGGGCACAGGGYGTTACTCTTGGGGATGGTTTTGTACAGAGCCAKAAGYTGGAGTCAATGATCMTTGTGGRTCCCTTCCAASCCAGCATATTCTGTGATTCATGGCAAAAGTTACCATTTTTACTTGCAAACAAGACCATCTGCAACTCTAGATAYAGCTAATCTTCACCTTTTTTKGGCCTGTTTCATTGCCATTGGGGCAGGGAAGGAGACATGCCTGCATAAACTACTAAGGCTATRAAAGGAAATCTTGGTTCATTTAGTGTGGCTTGATCCTTGCAAGTGCTCAAATAGTCTTTTGAAAAGAGAACTGATGAATTTATTATATACATACGACTTACTGCAATTAAAAAAAGAAGTCCAGGCCTCCTAAAATCTCATGTGGTATTCAGTAAAAAGATGGATTAATCTCCAAAGTCAATACTATTCTTAACATTCAGAAGTTCTGCTGTAATGATGGAGATATGAAGTATGGCTGTAGGCACAAAGAGCCAAACCTGTGATAGAAAAGCAAAGCTAGGCTATTCTTTTCTTTTCTTTTTTTTTTAATCTAAGCAGTAGTTTAGATTGAAATGGTTCTCTCAAAAGGAAGTGCTGGGGAGAATTTTTAAATCAGTATTCAGGTGGAGTTCTTCAGCATGACAATAGTGCTCTCACACATGGCTTCTRAGGAGCTGTTACAAATAGATTTTTGCAAGGTACCAAATTTTTGTATCGCTTCTTCTGAATACCTTAAAAACTCAAACTCAAGGTATCATTAATACCTTAATCTAAAGTTTAGGATAATCTTTAACAATGAAGGATATGAAGCAAGGAAGGAAAAAAGCATTTAAATAACAAATGTGTCATTTGGTAATGAACAAATATATGGAGGCTTTTGCTTAATTTCTACTTTAAAATAAAAGTCCCCATGGTGCRAGACTGAGCATTATTGGAGCAGAAACCATTTGTCTGTGCTACAAGGAATCCCAAGAGGTGTAGATCATGATTGAACACCATTATTGCTGACATTTAACAAAGCCATTAAAAGAGAGTGCTCTCATTCCTACCACTTACAGTCAACTATTGAGTAAATCTAGTTAAGGTGTAGAGTACAAATTTGGTAGGAGATGAGGACAGGAAGGCTGTAGGGGCATTCAGGCCCACAGGAAGCATTTGTAATGGCTAACAGAAACATGAATACATATATATAWAAATATGTATGTCTGCAGGCATGTRTAAATGCTATTACAGGCACATGCAAGCATATAAAGGCACTTGTCATGATGRCTCGACAGTGAGCCATGGGTTCCTCACTTATTTCATCAAGGTCAGTAAGGGAAGATTGACTTGGAGCATGAAGACATTAGCACCTAAGGAGGCTGTGTATCTCAAGTAGATGATAAAACATGCAACTGAGCAGATGATGAATCGAGCTGAAAGTGAGAACTGACAGAGAATGTGAGCAGACAAAAGAAAGGAGTTTTCAGGAGCCTTAACTGCTATATAGAAAAGGGTGAGATACATTAAAAAGAGTGATTTTCAGTTTGTGCCCACTGTCTCTGGTATCACCACTGGGCAGCACTGGAAAGAGTCTCCCTCTGTCCTCTTTTGCAGCCTCCCTTCAGGTGTTTCTATACTGTGATGAGATCCTCCTGAGCCTTCTCTTCTTCAGGCTGGGCAGTCCCAGCTCTGTCAGTCCTTTCTCATATAAAAAGTGTCCCGGTCTCTTACACATTTCTGTGGGCCTTCAGCCATGGCRGCCACTTCAATCATTAGTGTTTCAGTTTGCCTGTACTCTTTTGCAAATACTGGGACCTTTGTCTCTGTCTTTTTGAAAACTAAAGCTTTTCAGACAGTGAAATTGCTACACTATTTTCCTGTTAGAAGATCAAGGAAAATTATCTTCAATTACAGATGTTCTGATGATTTCTAGTCTTGTGATGTACAATATTTCCTCCCAAATGGATTTGAAATTGGCTAGAGAATACAATTATTCCATACTCTTCATACTTCAAAGCCTTGTCCAAAGCCCAGTGCATACATGAGCTCAAGCACGTTTGATTTCCTAGTTCCATGAGGAGGAGCTGGGGTTTACTTCATCTAGAAACTAGAGCAGAAACAGCTGCTGGGAGTTGCATTTCATTTGCAGCACATTCCTGCACAAACTCTGGGTGGAATAATGCTGGATGACATTTTAAGATCAATGTGAATCTTTGAATCAGAGCAGAGCCTTCTGGAAAAGAACTGACACTCAGGAGACACAAAAGCCAGGCCTATTTTCTCTTTTCATAGTGACAATTTTGTATTGTCATTACACTTCTTAAGAGAAATTAAGCTGACCTGTTTTCCTGACCCTTCAGATAATATTTTCTGGAGTCAAAACATTAGCTTGCTTCCTCTTTGAATAAAATGGGATTACAAAAAGAAATGAAAGGTTTTTAGAATTATAAAAGAGTCTTCTGCTGCTCATGAATTCCTACAGCAACAGGAACTGAGCACATTTGACAGCTTTTCAGTATAATGTATTTCACTTGAGAGCAAAAATTTTAGTTATAACATCCCTTGAAACAAAGCAACTAATACTAGCCTTCAGAGTGRATCTTCACAGGGTAGTAAGAAAAATTTAATGAGAATGTTATTAGTCATCCTGCACAAATACTTCATCCCTCTTCACTTTAGCAGCTCAGAACAGAGTTAAATTGCTCTGCGGCATTGAGCAGCACTTGAGACACAGGAATGGTCAGGCTGCTGGCAAAACAGGCTTCATTTTGTCTGGTATTTAATTTCTGCCTTGTTGGTCCTGACCCTTCAGCAAATGATGCTCTGAAATTAGTGCTGGGAGCTGCAACAAAAGGATGTGGCCACTCACCTGTTTCTTCACAAACTAGGAAAATCCTTAATGGTGCAGTCCAGAGAATTAAGTCGTTCCACCACCCAGTACCCGGTGTGGATTTATACAGGCTTATTTAGATCCTTGCAAAACGAATAGGGACAGTAAGTTAAGAATGGAACACACAGCTGGCTTGCTTTCTAATTAGGATCACGGCAGGTATCCATAAGTAGTGCCAAAGTCAGTCATATACAGCATATAATTTCTTCCTGAAATGCACTCGCCTGTGGGGAACAGTTTCTGAACCTGTCACTTTAAGACATATWAAAAAATTTTAGCCACAGCAACCTTGGGCAAAAGAGAAAATATTTGTGTCAGCATCATAAGGTAATAAATTAATTCAGGCAGGATATAGCAGACATGGTGTCAGTTCTTTCCTCAGACCTCTCCCACTTCCTCAGCAGTTCTCTAAGCACAGCACAACCGTGTTACTGTGGAAGTGTAAAGGGAGAAGCACTTTTTGTCCATCCTGTTAGCAGTCAGACACCATGCAGCAAAAAGCTGCAATAMAGAAAGATAAAAAAACAGCTAAAAGGCTCCTGTAAGCCTCACAAATTCTTGGAGCCTGACCCCAGAGAAGCTCAGTACACTTCAAACACCAACTTCTCACCCCACACGTGAATCAGCCAAGGGAGGCTTTACAGCCAGCACAAGTTTTATCACACAGTTGTTGCACAGYACATTCTATTGACAGCCAGGTAAATATGCTTGCACCAACACCAGCCCCTTTATRTCTGTCACAGGTATCAGACCTCTCAGAAATGAACATGTCACTTTTATCATTAATTTCAGAAATAAATTATGCAAATAGACTACTTTTCCAATTTGGACCCGAAGTAAACAATCATTTGGATTTGTGACTAAAAGAGCACAGATCAGTCCCCTGTGCTGTGGCTGTGCTGTGCTGTACTTGCAGAGCACCAAGACTATCTCTACTCCTTATGCTGCTCCCCCCACTGAGGAGGCTGGGGGTGAGGCAGGAATTTGGGAGGAGACAGACAGGACAGCTGACCCCAATTGGTCAAAGGGATATTCCATACCATATGATATTGAGCAAAGAGGAGACGGTAGCAGGAAYCRGGACACTCCTGGTTATGGCTTTYGTCTTTCCAAGTAACCATTAMACAYGATGGAGCTCTGCTGTCCAGGAAGCACCTGAATATCTGCCTGCTGATAGGAAGYAGTGAATAAATTCCTTATTTTGCTTTGCTTGGGTGCACAGATTGTTTCACTTATTAAACTGTCTTTATCCCAAGCCACAACTGTYTCCTGGTTTTACTTTTCTGATTCTCTCCTCCATCTTGCTGCAGAGGGGAAGGGAGAAGGGGAAGAAAGTGGGCAGRCAACTGGGTGGCCGCTCAGCTGCTGGCCCTGCTCAGCTCACTGCAGCTAGGCCAGCAAGAATGGCATTTACCATCAGTGGCTGTGGGCACTACTGAAACAGGACAGTGTACACCTCTCCTTCAATAGCTATTTGCTTTGATACAGTTGAGTAACTTCATATAGCAGAGGCTGAACACTGGCTAAGACTGCCACCAGCCTGAAACACAGCACACAACTTGGGCAGCTGAGGAGAAGGCTACATCAAGACCTAAAGAAAAGCCAAACCCAAATCTTCTAGGTAAGGTCTTCACCTGCAGTCACACCCAATGGATATCACCATGCTTCTTTCTCCAATCACTATTACTGATGTCTAAGAAGTATATGAACGTATCTAGGTTGTAAATCAATTAAATATCAAACAGCTACATCTGATTGGCATTGTGTCCAGRCCAATAAAAGTAGAGGACATGAAGGAAAGGAAAGCAAAAATCAAAACCTGAGCCCTTCATCATGATATAGGGACTACTTTAGCATACCAAACCATGAAGACCAAACAAAGTCAAGGATTTGGGTTTTTTAATACCCATTGAAGTGCTCAACATAGTGATACTTTAGTATATAGWTCTCCATTGTGGAAACAAATACAATACAATAAGGATTCTTCATCAATGTTTTAGAGTAAAAAATAGTGGACTRCCTCTCCCAAGCTGGACAAAAGAAAAATATTTTCCTATAGTTCTTTCTATATAAATTATAAAACTTTGTTGAAAAGATGACAGTAAGAGGCAAACTTGGACACAAGTAGCTGTCAAATTATACTAATGCATCTTTATAGTTGGGCAACAAAGGAAGAGCACAGATTTTAAGAACATAGCTTTCAAGACAAATTTGCTGGCTATGATAGCTAGGAGACAAGAATATGGTGGGGTGGGGGGAGATTTTTCCAGTTAACACAGAATGACAGTAAAAACAGGAATAAAGAAAAGGAAATCTTTAGCAGACAAAGGACAAGAATTCATGAGCTATTCAGCAGCCTGAAACTGGAAAAAAAATGAGTACATGAAATAAAAAAGGGTCCAAATTACCAAGCATAAAAGATTCAAATGAGAACGCCTAGGATAAGTGAGAATGTTGTTTCTTGATAATAATCATAAAAAAATTTCAGTACATGAGAGTCACAAGCAGAAGCACAAAGAAAAGGCAGAAAGGCAAGAATTCTTGCCTTGTGGAAAAGGAGAGGAAAGGCAAGACCCAACTGGATCAGCGGATATTGAGATGTTTTAGAAAGTATCACACCACAGTATTATTGTAATCTCTGAATTTTCAGAATTCTGGCCTTGAAAAATGTTTGGTGTGACCTACACAACAACTCTCACTGTGTTCTTTACCTATTCTTCTGCATTAGAACTGATGAAAATCAGGACCTGAAGAGAAGAAATTCCAGAAAAGACGGAAAATGTCATCATCTGCCTTTCACAGGGATACCACAAGGAGTCAAAAAAAATCATAAAATAGCTTGAACTCAATTCCAAAGAAAAGACTAGAACATATAACACAGCCTATTTTCAAGCAATGCACAGACAGTGAAGATGAATGTTTGACCTGTTGTACTGGTTTGAAAGCAAAACCAGTGAGAGGCTCTAAGTCAGAAATTCAATTTAATAGGAAAATGATAAAATAAATGTAATAGTAAAAGGAACAAAAGAAAAGACCCTTGGCAGAGTCAGAATACAATCTGACACCCTGTTTGTTAGCGTGGTGGCAGCAGTCCAAATGAAGCAGTCTTGTTGAAGCAGTGATCCTGTAGAAAGATCTGACAGCTCCTGTCCTCTGGGAATCCAGTCGGTGGTTGTGCTGTCCCAAACTGCAGATGATATCCAGGTGGGAATGCTTGGCTCCTCCCCASTGGGCAGAGCATCTCACAATGGGATGATGTCATTCTATGAGTCACACAATGGGTCCTTGATTGCCCATTAAGCAGAGACAGCTCCCGAGGGGAGTTACCTGTGAGTCACTGACCAGGGCATTGATGGGCCATTAACAGCAGATAGTCCTGAGGGAGGGGGCAGGGAAAACACTGCCCCCACCTGATTTCAACAGCTCATAAAGATGGTAATAAAATAGATACTTTGGACACATCTTACATTGCAACCTAGGACACCTGTCAAGAGCCAGTAATTAAATCAGATGCGTTTTTGTCCCACAGCATTTTTCTATACTTTCCTTGTACACTTGGTTCTATGGATAACATCTTTTTGCTGTCTTAACTGAATAGCTCTTACTATCAGTATTCTA
>CADDXX010000089.1:154323-257719 GCA_902810485.1 Alauda arvensis | reverse complement strand
AAACCAGGCCATGCTAACCAATACACCTTTAAACTCTCACCTGTAAGGAGTAACAGAGAGACTAMCAGAAAATCTTGAACAGCAGGTTAGAAACATCATTCATGAAGAAGAGACTATCCCAAGTCAGATATTAATTAGAGATAYRGGCTCTAAGGTGTGGTGGTTAGCAYGTTTGCAAGCCTGTCATTTACRGTGTAAGCATTTGGAAGCATAATGCAWGATTTTGCAGTGCCTTGAGACAGGCACCTTCCTTTTAAAAACATGGCAGACTCCTAAACAAGAAGTTCCAAGAGTTCACAGTTCTTGCTATTAGAACAGTTATTCTAGAAGTTCATCCAGCCTGTGCTTCCAAGTCACACCTAATCATTCCTGTTACCCTCCCAACAATTTGATCTGATTTGCTCTCAGGCTTCTTAAAGGCCATACCCAGAGCAGCAGGATGTGTTCTTCCTGGTCAGGTCTTAACTTTTTTAAGTGGAAAAYGAGTTCTTGAAGGTCAGCTACCCATTTATGTGTTCCCAGAAATTTGGTGAGGGGTGAAAAGATCTGTAGCCACAAACTGTACTTTTTCATCTCATAATGCACAGTAATTTTCAGAGAAACTCCTAAAGTAGACCTGATAGCTGTTTGTTCTTTATTTTGGCTCTGTCTGGTCACATCAACCATTCCTRTAATTTCTCAGAACTCTTAAAAATTCATYCTTTTTCTCTATAGTGCTTGCATTCCTCCTCAAACTTRAACTGCAGGTTTATTAAATCTATTCTACATTTCATCATCCTGGTCCGATCATTATGTTACTATAGTATAACACTGAACACAGGGAAGATGGAAATACYCAACCTAACACATTTTTCTGGGTTTAATAATGATTAGTTAACACTTTTTGAGTGCAGTTCTCCGATCACTTCTGCAATTAGGCTCTAGGAGGTTTCCCAAGATTGCTTATCAAAATCCTACCAGGACTGTCAAAATGCCCGTACCTTTCTCAGGGTAAAAAACTGATTTCAGTAAATCTATGGCAATTGTTAGTTACCTGCTGGCAAGTATCTACCAACTATTCAACTATTYTTTCTTGGAAGTTGACAGGGCTGGCTTTTTCTGAATACTACTTTCAGCTCTACAAGTGAAARAAACACTCAACTTGCTCTTTTTTTTCAGTGTTGTGACACATCATCACTGACTTACCCAAAAGAGCTGAGTCTGACATCTCATCAGCCTTGTTTTGTGGGAGGGGTGGGGAAGTGGGACAGGTTTTGGGCAGGCAGCAGCAGAGGAATCTGGTTGATTTTAGGACMAAGTTCAACAGGCTTAACCCAATTGGAAGTATCTTACTGAAGTACCCTCTTAGTATGTCCTATCTTTATACACAAAGCTAAATTTTACCTTTTCATCACTGGATTAAATCTTTCAGCCACCAGCTCACAGGAGTCAGCTAACTGACCCCTTTCAGTGAACACTGGCACAACAAAAATGTAGTAAATCCTCTGATGGCCTYAGGCAATGCATGTTGAGATCCCTGAGTCACAGAGGAGTCCTTCCCTAGTTTCTGATGTTCACAGGATTACTTTTACTGTAATTAAAGCATTTCCCTTTTAGTTTTGTCTCAAAGATGATTCTGAGCTCCCCATTTAGGCATGTAATTGAACCTGACTTACTCCATAATGAGTTCTGAACCCACCAGCTCAAGCAGTGCAAACACACTTGCATTCTAAGGAACTGGCAGGTGATGACAAGTCAGTCAGCTCATCTATCTCATCARATCCTCAAGGATCAAGTGTGCACTGCAATGCTTCAGCACAGCTCAAAAACCCCTTTGTGGTGACCTGTCAAAAAAACTTGGCTTTTCTCTCTGCAGGTGTCAGCTGTTCCCTCATCCATGCAAGTCTGTTGCTCTCTGGGTACCTGAACAACATGGAAGGGATCTGGGCAGAGCCAAGGAATTGCAGAGATCTGCTGCACCTTTGGGTGAAAAATGTCATGTTATCAACTTGCCATTTAGACCACTTTTATTTCAACTCATGGTATGGCAAAACATTAAAAAAAGATTAAAATTATAAAAAAACCCCACAAACAAACAACAACAACAAAAACTAACAAACAAACACCCCCCACACACCAACCAACTCAAAGAAGAAGCCAAAAAGACACCATAGATTTGCAGTACAGAAGTATAAATTGTGCAAGATGACAGCATGATGACAGGCAGAGCTAGAGGAAGAGAAGGGGCAAGAAAAGAAGCCCTTGGCAACCAGATTTCCCTAGGACATAGGTCTCCCTTAGCTAGACAAGTGACCTCCAGCRTGGCTAAAACAGCATCACATCCACCTTCATATCCAAGTCTGCAGTCCTGACATGGGCATTTCTTTTTTTGGTAGAGCACCTTGGTTCTTCCAGTTGTTTCTCTGGACTCTTACACAGATGGATATTCTTCARGAGCCTTAGAGTGTGATCACTTCCTGGCTGTCCTGAGTCAGTCAGATCCTTCCCCAGATCATCACCCCACTCTACTCCTGCAGTAGYTCTCCCTCCTTTCCATTCCCCAGCTGCTGTTTAGTTGTGCTATTACAGTAGCAAACTGARTGAGCTCACAGATTAAGCAAGCACTACATGCTGCAGGAATATGCAGAGAGAGCCCCTTTTGGCAGCAAGCTACTRAAGCAGTTCAGCATGACTCAGTTTCATACTCATCCTATTGCTTCCTAACCTAAGGACAGTGTATGATTATTCTTAACACAAATAGGCACTGTTTCACTTCTGCATATATGCTTTTGTATTTCACTAATTAAAAAATTGATTCAAGAGAACTCCCTCTGTTTTTTGTAACTGTCACTTCTGAGAATTCTGTATAAATACAACATAGTATACACAAAACTTTATATGCTACACCAAACTACACATTTTATTAATGTTAAAGAAGTGTCCACATTATGAAAATTATACTTCACATTCCTATCTCTGGGGCAAGATGAAACATAACAAATGTTATTCCAATACTTTGGCACAACCATTTCCACCCTGAACTTTTTAAAATTAAACTTCATTGCTGTGAAAGAGCATTTTTCATAACTAAGAATTAACCACATGAACACATAAGATGCAAACAATGTGACTCATAACTTGGAAAAGAATAACTCTACAGCAAAGAACTAGAAGTGCTTAAGGATAGTTAAAAACTGGCTATGGCTTGCTGGAACTGGGCAAGCTCAATCTGACAAACTCCCGAGTGGAGCACATTGGAGAGTTTTTATTTTTTCCTTCATATTGATAACTGCTACTGTATGTGACTACAGAGCAGGACCCTCTTCAGCACAGTGGGAACAAGAGCAGCTAGCTGAATCCATTACAGGATGGAAAACAGCTCTCATCCATGCAACTGAACAGTCAAGGCCAACACATAAAGTTTTATAACTGCCATGTTGTAAAGCTCACACAGGAGCACTACAGATTTAGGAGTACTGGCATATTTCAAAAAATAACGATGCTGTATGAGCAATGATGAAATGTAAGGGAAATTAAAAAAAGTACATCTGTCAATTAGCAGCATAATCTTTGCAGTTAAAGAGCTCTCGATCTGCAAAAGACTCACCAGGAATGGTTTTGGAAAGAGTCCAAACAATACACAGAGAGCAACAATAGGGCATCAGGTACAGCCAAAACATATAGTTTCTTTTATCTGTGAGAGGATCATGACTCAGGAGAATTCAACTACACAACCAGATTATTTAAATGGAGCTCCAACAGTACTTGAGGATAGATTTTGCAATGTTATTACATAAAATGAGTGGATTCCTCAAGGCACTTAAAGAACATTTGCCCACAGGATTGGATTAGAGTCCTGAAAAGGCATTTAAAATACAGGCTGAAAAACAAACAGAAAATCTTAAATGGAAAAGCTTAAAAATTTATTACTGGAATAATAGTGAGTTAAGTCCTATATTTAATTTAAATGGAATGGGTAAATCTAAAGAAGGCCCATCAGAAACACATGGAATAAGATTAGAAGTAACACTATCAGGAGTGATATGCTACGTGTTTTTATGAGATGAGCTCTTCAATTCAAAACATCCCCATTGTATCAGACAGCTCTGAGTTGCTGCTACAAAGATTTTTTCAGGCACTGGCCTAAAGCAGGACACTAATATGAAAACATTCCTATTTCAGTATGTTCCTTAAGACAGAAGTTCACATCCATGAAGAGCAGCCCTTCTCCACATTATTCATCCAGCCCAACGACAGATTTGCCAAACCTGAATGACGTACTTATCACTGTGTCTTTGGCATGGGACCTGGGAGCCTTACTGGGAACTGTGAACACACATCCAGCAAGCYTGTCAAAACAGGGCCTGTTCACACATAGCTAAGAGGATGAGACAGAACCATCCTCACATGATTTCTACGGTGGCACCGGAAATCTGTGGAAACAGTTGAAAGGCATTAAAACAGCTCCTTGATCCACTGTAGGAGGATGCCAACTTGTCAGGATGCTGATCTTGAGCTTTTTCTGAAACAAAAAATAGACATGCTTCATCTCCAGAAGACAGGACTCCTGTTGGTAGGATGTTGATTTCTACTGTTACCACTTGGAACTGGCACCATTTGTCTGCTCAGCAAGCTGTGCACATCAGTGCTGGTTCCATACACATCACACGGTAGCACTGGTTCCACAGCACAAAAAACCTTTTGCTCAGAAGGACAACATCTGGATGAGCAATGAATGTACTTTTAGGGTGGACTGTTTTACAACAYAGCTTTTTTTCAAGCCCAAAGAACCAATCTGGCTTCTCTTGGAATGCCTCCAAGACCAGAAAAATTATAATTTGCTACCAGCCAGGTGCACCACTCTCTGGTCAGACCACCACCACCCCTGCCTTGTGGACACACCACAGAGCAACTGGCTACAGAAGCTGCTGCTTCTACTTTCCTTTTGGATGTAAAGAAATGTTTAGAAGTCTGCAATACATCCAATTCAACAGCAGGGACAAAGTTCTCCCTAAGAGCACGGTGATTACAACTCTTTTCAAGGCGTGAAAATAAAAGGTTTTTTCACCCAAACTGAGGACAGTGTCATGGTATGGGTAGGTATTGCAGCCAGCCTGCATGAAGTAGAGTGTGTTATCTGTATTTCAAACACATCAGATATTAGGCACATCTGCAGAGAAGGACATCTCTGAATATGCAAAGGACCTTAACTACAGGTTATCTAGAAARTTTGGTAACCCAAACTGTGAACTAAGTTCTAAAAATACCTGGAATAGGTTTGTTCAAATTAAATGGCTCAGTTGTCAGCTAGGACTTGCTCAGACTAAATTCTGCCCACATGTTTTAATCTACCTTTGCGAAAGAACTAAAGTGGAAGGTCTAATCATCCAGGATCAGCACCCACTCAGCTTCTACCMAATGTTCCTCTTTGCCACGTTCCAAAACAGGTGATACAGCGCTTGAGATCTAACTCATCAAGAATGTGATTCTATGATTCCATGAAGACAATCACAGAATGGTTTGGGTTAGAAGGGAACTTAAAGCTCATCTAATCTAACCTCCTTTGCAATGAGCAGGTATCAGGGTCCACAAATGCCTGCAAAGTCCTGATAGGTTCTTTTAGAGATCTCAGAGTGCAAAAGACACAGCAGGGGACAGTTTGCTTACAYAACAATGCACCTTCTTCTGGTGCCAACAAAATGTGATAGTGGGAGGGAAATAAAAGATAGGGAGAAAGAGGGGAGGGGAGTATAGCTACCAACGTGAAGAAAAAAAGTCCTTGAGGTGACGATACYCATAGACAGTCTTCTTCAGTGGGGTGTGCACAAAGTGGGTTTCAGTATTCAGAGTCTTTTACAGGGTCCCTCCAAGCAGGAAAGGCACTGGGCTAAAGCAGGAGCTGCCTGGTTACAYRGTGGGTCAAAGCTAGGAACAAGGTGCAGTCATCGCTGATCCGTTGTAAAGAACAGGTACAGGGCAAACCARTTTGGTTTAGTCCAGCATGATGAGCCCGTTGTTCTTGCACTGAGTTCCTATGGCGATGCATGTCAGTCCTTTAAGACTTGGCAGGCTTTCCCCCCTTGGCCAGGCCACAGCTCCTCTTTTYCCCAGGGCCTGGGGTGTTGGCCCTTAGGGTCTCAGTCCTTGGAGACGGTTGTGAGGCAAATGAGGGATCTCAGACTGACTCAGACAGCAGGGACAACTTCAGCTAGATCACCTGCCCAGWGGACTAGAGAAATCTAACTCTCCGTCAGCCTTTTGAATGAAAGCCTTTTTATAAATCAAAATTTAGAATCCCACAGATCAGGTTTAGGTCCTGCACACCTGTAAYCAGCAAGCCCCTTTCTCAACACTCAGCTTTGCTTACACCACCTTGCAGCATTAAGACTCCCTACAATGCAAATTAGTCTAGAGTGAAGCAGCATTGAGCTGTTAGATACCAGACTGTCTGAAGGGTGGATCTCTGTGGTGCAAGCTTTAAGTTTTGTGGATCTAGCACACATAAGAGTCCTTTCTCTCAACCTGTGTATTTTCTATGAACAAGTGCTTCCTAGAGCTGTCAGCCCATTTCAGGATATTGTCAGGTACCATTTGGACAAGTCTGAGCTTGTCCAAATGGTACTAATTTAATCTCTGACACGACTAAATCAGAGATTAAAAACAATCTCCACAAAAAATTCCRTTTTCTATTATGAAGTCTCTTAACTGTGTGTCAAAGACAGTTCAGGAAAGATTACAGTTGATCTACAATCAATTCTGACAGCACCCTTCTGGTTTRCTCTCAGAACCAGGGACAAGACCAGGTAAGTTTGAAACCTCTTCTACAATGATTGAATTAGTCAAATACTAACTTTTCAGGAATATGATTTCAAACACCTAAAACTGATAGCTTTTTCAGCTCCATTTATTAGAAGCATGTTTTTAATATATTTAATTCCTTCATGAATGGAAAGGAAAACAGTTGGGTCTGTATTTTCCCTAAGTACTTCAAGCACAAAGTAGCATGTTCCAAATCCCCTAGGATCTGATGCCCTTGAGGTTTTCAGTAGGAGCTCCACTCAACATTTTTGAAAATCACACCCTAAAATAATCCTGGTATCAATCTCTGCACAACTTAAAAGGCATTAYCTTTCTAGACAAGGAAATTAATAAAAATATAATCTCTTTGATAGAAATTTTTGAAAAAATAAAGTAGCTGCCTCATGGCTGGGAAAACAAGGATTCCTCTGTAGTTCATATTTTCCAGTTATTTCTTTTCTCTCCATGCATTAAAAAGATACATCCATTGTTAAGAAATTACCTTCCARGTTAAAAAAAGAAGCTCCCCCACATTCAGGACTTGTCACCTGAAGATAGAACAAAACACTTTTCTTTACTGTAAACTGAGGTTTTCTTCATTAGCCCATTCCAAAAGAACATTCCATGCAAATCAGATATACTTGCCAACAGCATCTTACCATTTTTATTTGGAAAGACTGTAAGAGTAGCAGACAATAAGGATGGAGACTYGCACTTCTCTAACTTAAAACTTTAAATAAGACTAAGTGAAAAACTGAAGAGAATTCACAAACATGAGATGTGGTGCTTAGGGACATGGTTTACTGGTGGGCTTGGCAGTGTTAGGTTTACTGTTGGACCTGATRATCTTAAAAGTCTTCTCCAAATTTTCTAAATGATTCTGTAATTCTGAACTTAGGATGTAAATGGTACCTTAAAAGGAGCTTATGTGTGTGAGAAATATCATAGTCATTCACACCAAATCATTGCTGTCCTGACTCTGAAGTACTCTTGGTTGAAGAAACACACCACAAGTGGTAACATGATGATTAATGTTTAGGCAGTTTAGCAGAAACAAAGGTATTAACTCAATCTCTATTTTACTTTCTTGCAGGAAGTTCCACACATTTTGGTGAAAAGCACCATATCCAGACTAGAATTTCAGTAGGAATTACACACTTGTTCAGCTTCATGTTTACTTTGAACATCTCACAATCTCCATTTTATGCAAGACTTTTGGATTCTCATATGGATTTTGAAATTGTCCTGCAAAAATGCTCAAAAAATTTAAGCTGTTTTGTTTTATAGGCAACCTGCATTATTTTTTTTGTGATAAACACAAATGTTTATAACATACAAAATAAGGACTCAATAGCAATACAGGAAGATCACAGAACTTACCACATCTGTRGCTTAACCACTATTACCAGCCCTTTATAAACCAAAATTGGTCTGTCTGACCCCCTAAATACATTACACTTCTAGAGGTAAATCTGGAAGAAAGCTATAAATGTGCTTAAACTGTCTGTTTATTTAAAAGAAATAACCCTCTTTACAGATATAAATTTGACTGAAGTGCTATCACKCATGCAACCTTCTCTGAATAGAAGGAAGTTAAAAATAGCCCAGCTTCCAGATAATTTTTGTAACAACCACATCTCACTAAAGCTGAAGAATTTCTGATCCATTTAATTATCCAGAATTGGCAAGTGTCTTAATTTAGAAGCAGAATTTGGTTTMAAGTATTAATAGAAAATCCTATCTTGCCACAATCAAAACAAGGATTTTATTTCTTTTGAGAAATACATTCAAAACACACATTTGCAGAAGAGATAGTGATTTTCCCTTTCATTTCTTTGCTTTATCTGCATGAAAAATGACCTTGCAGAAGGTTACAAGGGAACAGATCTGCACTAATGTAAGAAGCATTTTCAATATGAACTATAATCTTTAACCCAAGATCCTGAAAAATGTTACACCTTGACTATTTCAAATTATTTTGATAATTTTAGAAAGGGATAAATCTTTTTTTCCTTTGCATTATCTCAGAAGCAAGGCTTTACTTCCCTGCCCATGCCCAGAACTGTTATCAGTGCAGTCATAAGGGCTGAATATCTGCTTACTTACTGCAAAAAAGTTACCTTCTACACTTGATCAGTTACCTTAAACACTTCAACTGTACCTCTGCTATGCAGAACAGCTCTTAGCATTATTTGGATAAATATAATAGTTTCTACAAGGGGATAATGCTTTTCAAAACTCTGTCAYAGGCCAACTCAAACTRTCCAACTAAAACTTRTGTTGACAAAGCCAAATAWAAGCCAAAAACCCAAGGAATATTTTCTAAGCAGTAGAAGAWCTCTCAAAGAAACTGCATAGTTATGCCTGCACTGATTATTCAGAAGCAAATCATAAGCATTGAAAAGGTTCATTAGCTTTCAGCCTAAATAGTCACACTTTCTGAGCATGCAATTACCATCCTTTGCAGCATGGCTCTTGCACAGGTACACTCTATCCAGAAGTAGGTTATAACTTCCAGTGCAAAAATCTCAAGTCTACCCTGCAATCATTTTCCTGAAATTAAAGCAGAAAATACAAAAAGGTTTGCTGATACTTCTTTTCATGTTTACCAGGAAAAGCTTTTCACTTGTTTCTGCAAATCAGCAGGAAATCGGCATCACACGCTCATATAAGGAACGAGCAGCTTTTTCATACTTATAACTTGGAATTCTGGATAAACTACCAATCACTATAGTCCAAGTAGCAAAATGAGCACCTATTTGGCACATTTTGCTGAATTCTATCCAACATATTTCTAGTGGTCTTGGTTTATTTGAMGTGTCAGCAAGATTTAAGGCTCTCATGTTTCTAAATGTTCATGAGCCTCTAACATGGTAGAAGCTAACTGGAGAAGTGCAACAACAAAGGTAACTTAAAGCAGGTGTGACAACAGCATTCCAGAAGCTTTGAAAGCTCACACTTCAGAGATGGATTTGAAATATCACTCATTTAAAGAAAACAGTGAAACAATTCTGATGCCTTTTAGTGACTTTAGTCTAGAAAACAGATCTCTGAAGACTCAACTGAAGATATTAAATATTTGCTTGCAAGGTAGAACACTATCGTAACATCCCTACAAAGTTCAAATTTGCTCCCAAAGCTGCAGAARACTGGACTATCGTTTTAKATTTTAACAGCTAAATGAGTGAGAYRTGCTGCTACAGCAGCACTGTAACTTGCTGGGTAAAAACTTATTAATTGTTTTAACTGCAAGTATTTGCAGTTAAAAGACCACACAAGAGGCAAGCAGGACAAAAATATAGCACAAGTTCTGCTTCTTGGAAGTTCTTGCAAGTATTGACCAAAGTATTTTAAGTCACAGCTGTAATTTTAAACCTCACTGCTACGTTTCTTGACTGGGTAGTAATTGATATAGAAAAACGGTCAGTTCACACAATAAACTTCAAAAACACCTCTATTCCTTTTAAAGGCACAKTACAGCTAAAAAAGTCATTTCCCTCCCATGAAGTATTTAGAGATGAATTCTTGAGGGTATATTCATTACAATTACATTAGTGTGTGGAAAATTTTTAAAACCTTGTCAGTCATATGGTTCATTGAACCCCTGAAAAATTTTACTGAGGATGTGGCAGGTGACGAATAATTCCGATTATGAATGCTGGCAGTTACTGCTTCTGTGACAGAGGGTGGTGACAGCAGATGTCTGAAGTAACTTTTGAACTCTCCTAGAGAATCCTGCTTCTTGATAGCTGCAATTAACAATGAGGCGCTTATAAATCTGATTAATACCTGGATTAAAAAAACCTGGTACTTAACTGAGTCCTCCAATTAAAAAGATGAAGCCACCATTTCAAAGGCAGATTGCTGTATTACTGCATATAGACAGGAAACAGAACTGCATTGGGAAGAAATTCCGGGAAATTAAGGAAATGCTAGAAACAGGAGAGACCTATAACAAAATGTACCTATGCACTGGCAAGGCATCTTGGCCAGTGACCCCTTAGGCCTTCACATAGCATGAAGCAGCTACATGGCACAAAGCMAACAGCTTCCCTACAATCTTTCCCTGATGAGCAGTGATGTCTTCGGGGCAAAGTTAGGGCAGAATGGATGTAACTCTGCAAAGCTGTGTTACAAAAAAACCTGTAAGGCGGCAGTGACAATATTTGGTTAAAACTGAAGATGACAAATGAATAAAATCCACAAAGGAGAACATCTGAGCAGGTAACTTTATTTAAATTAGCTCATGTAAGTTATCCACCAGGGCATCTACAAATAAGTATACTCCAAGTTCTTGCCATGCTCTGGATGCAGCTTCCAGACAGTCAACATCCCATTCCACCTTCTGTTTGAATTACTTGAACTTCTTATAACTAATTCCTTGCAAGTTTCCCCAGTAGTYATGTTTAAATAATACTCAGCTAATTCTAATCAGACAGCTCAGACTGCCTAGTCAAATTTCAGTATCTACTCTCAGTGTTTGAATACATTTTTGTCCTTTCAAATGTCACACTGGTAGCAAACAGATGGATTGATATTAGTTGAGCAGACCTGACTGCATATTTTCAGCTTATGATCCACCTACAGCACCAGGAGATGGACTCAATGATCCATGTGGGTCCCTTCCAACTCAGCTTATTTTGTGTGTGATTCTTCCACATTGCCACATCAATATTTACATTACTGGAGCAGTTGGCACAGAAGGCTTGTTAAAAGACATCAGKTTTTTTTGTTTCTCAAGTCCAAACATCAGTTCCCTGTGTTCCTCTACTGACTGCACAACTCACCTAAGACCTCCTCCAATACTGAAACTAAATCAGAATTCAGAAGTTCCTGACAGCCTGCTGTTCTGAAACACTGCAGAAAGAGGCAGACTGCTCCTGAAATAACTTTAGYGTTTGCAAACATGAAAGCAGGACATAATATTAAGAACTACCYTACATTCTAACAGCTATTCAACAAYTAATCTTATTAAAAAAGACTACCTAATCATGTTTTCAGGTGCTTGCATAGACTATAATGTCCCTCAGGTAGCATTAGAAGCTTAAAAACCTGACCTTGTAAACATTTTCTCTTTCAGAGTCCATCAAAGGATATATGAAGATTTTTTCATCCTTAGAAATATAGCTCAGTAACTATATAGCTAAAATAGGATTGATTTACAAAGACAACACAAATGACAAAAATATTTCTGAACCGTGTTTATATAAACATATTGGTTTGTAAACAAATTGACAACATTTACTTTAAATATTGAAAGAACTTGAAACTAGACAATTTCTATTAAAGAGAAAAATAAGTTAAAAATTAATCACATCTTAATTATTCCATTGGTTATGACTAGATCAGGCACCTGGAAGTTTCACTGAACTGTACTAAAACACTGCAACAGTGCTGAATATTGTAATATACACTATGATTTCCTTTGAGAGAGCATAAGTCACCTCACARTTACCTGAGGATTTCCATGGTAACTGAGTGGAGATCACAGTATGAAAATGACTTATTTTTCCACAGACTGTTAATTCACCATTTAAATAATATTTTTGGCATACTTTAATGGACMGTTTCTTGTTAGCTATAGTTTTATACAGAAATCCCAGCAAAACTAATGCAAAAGTTAAGTCCTTCTGAGAGTGTAAACTTCATCCAAATGTTTTCTGCAGTATTTGCACTGTTTAGCAGGATTTTAGCTAGTTGTATTTATGAATAAAAAAGTCCTACAAGTTAAGCATGAAAGTATGTAAGAAAACCCAAGTTAACAAAAAAGCATTGTGAATTATGAAATAGTTACAACAATTCATCAAATTATACATCTGAAGGTTACATATATGTTTAATAATAAAACAGTATTTTCTATATATTATTCAAAGTCAGCTTCAACATTTGTTCTCATTTAACWGTGATACTCAAAGTGATATTCAGATTTTTTACCCCTTTAAGTGAGTACACTCATTTCTTTTATTTTTACAGGTGCAAAGATGCTTATCTGGATAAGAGTTCCATGTGGGCATGACTCTTAACATAATTTTACATTTTTTCATCTTGGAGGGAGAAGGCTGTTAATGGTAATAAACAGACAGTTCATCATCACTCATATCTGAATCGTCATCATCTACTTCACCTTCAATGACTGATTTCTTGCCTTTGCAGCATGAAACAATTAATCCAATTAAAAAGACCTGCAAATTTAAAGCAGAAAGTGTTACTGTTATTCAGTTCAGGRGCATATAAGGGCAATATAAGTAAAAGAAATTGTAGTGTGGTGATGCAAATGATACAATGACAACTACTGTAAATTATCCAACTTGATTCAGAGGTCTCCAAAACCCAAGTACTTACTGCAATGAATGCCCAATTCCCGAAGTAATAGGCTGCACTGAAGAACCAAAATTTATGAAGAAAKAGGTATGTCCGAGTCACAATACACTGATCTAAATTGAAAGGAAACAGTACTGATTAAAGCAGAACAACAAGCAAAAAAATCAGCTAAATATCATGTAGCAGGATAATATTTTAGCAGTTATGGAGAGTATTTAGCACTGCAGAATGATTACACTCTATTACATCTAATTTACTCTCCTGTACCAAGAATGTATACAAAAGGGACACTTGCTATGGGAGAGTGACTGTGACAGGTAACACAAAGCTACGAGTTACACAGGTAACCCCATTACTACTGGGAACAGTTTCTCATGCATATGTGTCAATTATTAACTAGAATCTGAACAAAAGGGAACTCACTTGCCATTTTACATAAACCACTGCCATACAAAGCAGATTCTGGWTCAAAACACATTTCAGGTCTATGAAAAACTGTGTCTCTTACCAGGGTTACATAAGCTTTGTAAATAATCAAAAGTCTATTACATGTATGCAAAAAAACCTCCAACATATACTGGGCCTTTTGTAACACAGATAAYAGAAACCTTTATTTGTACACAAGACCTGACAGTACTGGTTAAACCTTACTCCTCTAACAGCAYGTATACTGAATATTTTCTGATGTGGCTATATTTTTCTTCATTTCTAACAGGCAGATTTTCAAATTAAGAATCAAATTTCCAAAGAATCTTCAACACACAGAGAGCATAAAGGCTTGTATAGGACACTGAACCTGTGGCATTCAAGGGGTCATGCTAGGAGAGGGCCAGCAGGACACACAAGCCAGTTCATTGATCTCTCGAATGCAAGAAARGGCACACACTGAGTCCTGCTAAGGTAAAATATCATTTCCTATCACTGTTTGTTTGTTTTTTATACTATGCTTCAAACCCTACCTAAAAGCCCATTTTCAGAGCAGGAATTGGTGTGCAAACGTGTTGAACACTAGAGAAAATAAGAAACTCAGAAGCTGCCTGTTTGTCCCTCAGTTCAGACCCCATGTTTGGAAATATTCCCCAGGTGCAGCTGAAGTAAAGATTTCCTGCCTTCTGAAGTTGTGAGTGATACACTACTTATATAGTTACACAGCTCACTTTTAGCAGTCATCTAAGTAAGAAATGCCAGTGAAGGTGCTCCATAATTGCAGATAATATAGTCAATACCATCTGCAGCTTTCCAGCTGATTACWCGAATTAAAAAAACAGCTGAAAGACTTTCAGATAGCTCTTTAYAATAACTGGATTAAATAGATGATGATAAATATTATGGAATAGTTTGACCTTGAGAGAATATTTCCATGCAATGTTACAACAGCAGATAAGAAATAATAACTAAAATTTAGTTAACTAATGTTACTTAATAGGCTGACATGACATTTTTCATCAACAGATTCCTCCATATGACTCAATTTAGAATAAATTATAATGARTTCCCTGAATTAAGATAACTACTTGTTATCCAGAATGATCAATGTGAATATTAGATGTATCTTGATTATGTGGAACAAAAGTACACATGGAAAGCTACCACACCTCCAACAGATACCTGCCACCATTTAAAAAACACAACATATTCTATGTACACATGTAGTGCTGACCAAGGAACAAAGCTTAACAGCCAGCATTCAAGAAAAGAAATTTTTAAAACAAAGAATGACAAAAACTTATAGTAATTACTACCAGAAGAGTGAACTATTTTTTGTTTTGAGTCCACTGATGAAGTTTTTCATTATGGTAAGAAACAGTTACACTTAATGTATTACTTCCAAATTAAGACTTCTTCCAGGAAGTGAATTAGCTAGTTTATGATGAATTACAATGATAATTATGTTCAGAACCAAGTATTAAAGCCTAAAACATGATTTTGTGCACTGAAAACTCAAATTATAAGGACTTACAGATGAAGTCTGTCTTTCGTGCATCTCAAAACACAGTGAGCTTTCACAAAAGTATGAAGAAGGAAATAGCTTCTTACAGAAGAGCTACAAATTGCTGTGAACAGTGTAATTTATAAGCCTTGGCATGATTTGARAGTCAATACTTGTTTTACCTTGTCATTAATCAACTAGACAATGAAACAGATTATACCGTCTGTAAATCTAAAGATCAAACTGGGGAGAAAAAGAKCAGAGTTCCAACACACTAGATGGTCAGACTCAGGAAAGGGTTATTTTTCAAGCCTCTTGAAACATTCCTCAAAGTTTAACAGAGACAGAAGCCCTGTACCAGGAACACAGTGACASCATGCAATAGTGCAGGCTGAGGGTTGACCAGATATAATGCAACTGTGCAGAAAGCAACCTAGCAGGAGAGGCAATCAGCATACGTAAACACTGAATCAGGCTGTCCCTCAGACATCACAGCTGGATGGATGTGAGCAACCTGCTCTACTTGGCCCCTGCTGGGGGGTTGGACCAGTCTACCTCTTAGGTTCTGTGTGTGCTCAAAATCATCACATGAAGGTAGATATTGAGACAACACAAATCTAAATAACAATGGTATTTTTTGGATGGAAAACTCCAATGTGAGAACATTACCCAAAGACAGATGAAGCCTATGTCCCCAGTTTCAAGCAGAACCTAGTTTTAYTTAAAATACCCTCAAAACTACTTTCAAAGGAAAAGCTGCATCCTTTCTGTGCCTGAACTTCTAAGCACTGCAGAGTTTCAGACCCTAAAAGTATTGAAGGCATAGCTTCAGGTATCCAAGACTTATTTCATACAGCCTTGCTGCCAATAAATTAAAAGCTGCATTGCAAAAGGCAGCTGCTGCGTGAAGGTTCTAKATATGGCTTTGGTCACAGATCAAATTGTTGAGACAAAGCAAGCTTCAGGCGTGTCYCTACAGGAGGATATTAACAGGTATWTTAAAAATTTACCAGTTTTGTACCTATCATCTCCCAACCTAACATCTTGATCAATATTTCATAGTGTTAAGGTCACTCAAGTGCTTTCAAAGTCCAGAGAAATTTATGTTRAAGATTGTATTTCATGTATCACTTCCACCTTTGTGTGGAAACAGATTCACGGAATGGCAGCAATAGCTGTCCTAGCCACAAACAGTTGTTGGCTAAACAGCAAAGACTAACTACATTCTTAATTGCCCCATACTCATTAGTTTCTACAAGTGGTTTATTTATATACTATCTGAACATATCCCCACTTAGTCCATATTCTTCTCTGCTGTGATATATATAAACACATAAATATACACAGAATTAATAGTAGCCTCATTCAGCTGTTGAGCCTGTCTTTGCACTTGACAATCCAGCTCCTCCACTGCTGGGAGGAACAGTTAGTTCTCTGGTTTCAAAAGCTAAAATTAATCTCCTAAACAAAGCTTTTACAACTTTTGGGTTGTGGCATCCCATACCAGTTATCTTTTCTCAGCTAACTTTTCCCAGAAATTGCTTACATTTCAATTCATCCCTCACTCAGCTTTCACAATAATGGAAGTATTAAACAGCTTCAGGATCACTTGCTTCAAGGTTAACTTTGCAATAAAATTACACTTTTGATCCCTTATCAGACTGAAAAGCATATTGGGACACACATTACTCACATATAGCAAGGATCTGAATTTTTTTCCCAACTGGTTGTATGTAGCTACAGTAACTCCCCAGTTAGACATGTGAATCACTAAGCCTCCAACACTTCAAGCTGACAGCACTTTGAAGTACTACAGTGCACTACAGAAGCATGAGTATCAAATCACTCAGATGTTRAACAACAGTTTGCAGCTATCTAAAATCTTCTAAAATCTAGGTCTAACATACAAGCAAAAAAACCTGCCTGCTGTTTCATCCCAGTTGTCTGGCTTTGGTGCAGTTTTTTTCTTGCTTAGCTGGAAGTGGTAATGAGATGGCACYTAAATTAGACCTGTAGAGACCAAAAGTCTAGCCAGATAAAGTCTAGCCCAAAAAGCTACCTTATTCAGCAGAAGCTGCTTAGTAGGTTTGGAGTGAAATCYTGACAAAGGAAAAGATTTAGCAGGCTAAGGAGGAGCCAGAAATCTGGAAACCAGGAACTAATGAGGAGCCTGGAAAACCTATTTGGGACAAGTTGTTTACAAAGTAAACTCTTTTTTCAGCGCTTCAAGCTACAGGTAACTGGTATATGATACTTCTCATGGTCTGTCTGCAAATCAAAAACAACCTGATATAAAACTAGAAAGACAGAAAAATTATGTAATTGAGGTGAATCAGTCTGGTTTTATAACAAATAGTCAGATCTGATTTGGTAACAAAAGTTAAAAATCTGGATAACCAATAGCTATCTGCAGATATTTTAAAGTACATGAACAACTACAGCAGTCACAAAACTTCTTGATGATAATTATACATCATGAATGTTTACATTAAATGTCTTGAGAATTTTCATGTCCTATCAGTGCTAACAGGGCTTTATAGCATAAGGAGGCTTCCAGTAAGATCCTCCAATATTGTTTGCCTAAAGAAGAAAAAAGTCCCTAATCAAACTTTCTAAATTCTAAATAATAAAAATGTCCTACTGAGTGATCTGGGTGTCACATTCTTTCCCCAACAGTCAAATTTAAATGGAGTGACATGTATGAACAGGATTTACATTTATGTATAAATGAACAATTTAGTTGTAGAAAGAAGGTTCTGCAGCTTACAACCAAGCACAAACAAACTTTGGCTAAATATAGCAAGAGTTTCCACTATTTCCCTCTATATGTTCAGAGAGCCTGTCAGTCCTTTTTTGGCCATTTTAGATTTGGAGTTCATCCTAGCACAGTTGCAGCATTATAATGCAAAATCTCACCCAGCTATAAGGATCCTATTTCACTTTGGTTACAGAGAATCTGTGAGGGTGCCAAGATTTGCATGTATTAACAGACTAGGTGAAAAACATTTAATGAGATTTGAAGAGCTAAACCTGTTAATCTCATTTTTCATAAGTTTAAAGGATGACTTGATTCTAATGTTTATTAAGTACCTTCAAGTGAGGAAAATATTAATGCTACAAGTTCATGTATAAAGTGAAAAGGTACAGCACTAGCCAAAAGCTAWATCTGAAGCCACTTTAATTCCATAGAGATAATGCCCAGTTTCTACAGGGATGCAATAAACTACTGGATCAGYCTGCTGATGGAAAAGTGTTCTCAGTGCTTTTATTGAAAGTAGAGATCCTTTGAAGCATTGTGTACAATTCAGGTTAATTACAAGCACTGCCCACATGGATTTAAAGGCAAGCCATAATTGTTATTTAACACCACCTTAAACTTGAAGTTCTTCAAGAGGCATTTTCTGAGTCTCTCTTGAAAACCTTATTTTTAAGTAACTAGAGACAAACAATGCCTATTATAAAGATATAGCCAGTGATAAACATCAAAGGCAATACGCCAGGGATGAACACAGATGCAAAACTCTACAAAGGAAGCAGCAGACAGCATAACCTATTATTTTCATTCTTATCAAAACCTCCTCCTTTGGGAAAAATAATTGTGGGAATTGATGTATCTACACCTGCTTGTCAGTGAACAATGTAGTGCARAAAGATACTTACAGCACTCTTAGCTGCTCAGAATGTTTACAGGTGCCAAACAGTGCTTTGTGCACTCAGACATGCACCACTGTGCTTATCTATATGGAGTTCCTATGGCTGTAGAGGACTTTCAAAAGTGTCAGGTGTAAGACAGATTCAGGGAAAAGTGCTAGTAAGGTCATTCACAAAGCAACAGGAAAATGGAAAGTACTCACTAAAATCCTTACTTTATGTGAAGCATAAATTTCAAATTTTCAAATTAATTAATTCAGAACAATGGTTTGGAAGTGATAACCTAGAGTCATACAACTCTCAATATTAATATTGAGGGTTCTGAGCAACTTGCTTGTGGTTTCCCTTTGCATGTCTCCTGYATTTCTCTAGAAGAGAAACAGAATATGCTCCTGTTTTGGCATTTATATTTGGGCCTTCAGCTTGAGTAATGACTATATCTGGTCTTTATTCAGACAAAAATAAAGCCTGAGGTTTTTGACTTCTAGCTAATAAGTGCATCTTAGAAAGCAGCATAGATCAAGTTAGCACAGTAAGATCTCATTTCAAAGCCTCAGAAATTAGATTATTATTTCTTTCTCACTTCACACACAGTTCCAAGTCACTGCAGATCTATGAAAAAGGTCTGGCAGATGAACTGTACCCAGTATGTGTTAACAGGCCTTGGGAAAGGTTCATTTCCTCAATAAAGGAAGAGAATCCAAGGGGGATCCAGAGCAAGTTATGCATTTAAAGTGAGTGATGCCTAAAAACTACACCTTTTAATCTAGAAAGAGGCCAATAGTGTTTATCACATCTCAGAGTTCAGGCTTGCAGCTGAGTCATTGCTCATTTACATCAAATCCCATTCACCTGGTAAGCTAAGCCTATACCAAGTTTTCAACACACTAGTCCTGCTGCAAGAGTCCCAATCACAAAAATGAACTTCTTTGCTTTACCTTATACTTAACTGAATTGTGGACCCAACATTTCAGCTGTCATTAGCCCTTGAAAACAGTCATCAAATGATATTTTTGTCCACCTGTACTGACCACTGAAAACTAAAGCTTGTTTTGCCTATAATATATTAAACTTGTTGTCCTCAAAAGACTACTTGAAAAGCTTTTTAAGTTAACCAGAATACAAAATTATTTTGCAAGATGTTTAACTAAAAAAAGTACTTTGATTATAAAATTTACCCTGCTCTATCATTTTTTGTCTTCTGTTTTGTTTTGATATAGTTACACTATTATGGCCCTTATCTGAGTATAAAACAGATCTACCTCCTGCATATCAAGAGTATATAGAGACAAGCTTTACTGAATGAAAGCAGATAACAATGCTAAAACCCCAAAAATTAGGTATCTAACTATAAATACTCAAGAATTTTTTTTGTAAGATTGCATTTTAACTGCCTTGTGTTTCTCCAGGAAGTGAAACTGTCCTTTGGACCAAAAACTAAGCATTAGTTTGAAATGTATCTACAGGAAACACTGTCCAATAAAGCCTGAAGTCTTAGCTGTTACAACCTGATCAGTTCTCTTCTACCATCTCAGAAAGAAAAAAATAATTTACTTAGTAATAGTAAGTAGAGATTGTATCTCCAATATCAGAGCATTCAAAAAGACAGCAGATTGCTATAAGCTTATTTATCAGCACAGCCATTAAAAGGTCAATGCTTGTTTTATGTTTAAGGAAAAACACCTGTTAGAAGTAAATCAGTATAAATGGAAAAAGAATAATTGAGGACACAAATCAATGTCTGCATTTAGTTACAGTTCATGGGTTTACATAAAACACTAGCACCAAAGAAATTAATTCAAACTGCAAGTGCTTGATCAACTTTTATCCTAAAGTTATTTGCATCTATTTTTGCCTATGTCTAATACCCTTAAAAACACGAGAAATAGTATTTAGAAGTTTAGTTCCTACCTTTGAAATAAATCTGACTTGTCAAGATGCTCTGTCTGAACACAGAAAAGAGTAGCATCTGCTTCTTTTCATTAGTTTTGTTACCAGCTATTAAAAATGGCAGGTATTCCAAGGTAAGGATTGCATTTCCAGTTTCTAAAACTGACTGGATGAAACAATCATTAAAGTGTTTTCACTAATGCAACTTTTTTTTTTAAAGTTGCTTACTACAAAATAAGCTTTTCTTTCATTTATAAAGAACAGATGAATGGCATGAATGTATCATCTACAGTTAATACAACTCCASTTCAGCCTTTTGATCACACTGACAGTCACATTTAAGAAATATCCATCCATCTTATACTTGTTTAGCACAGGACAGCACATMATCTTCAGCTCTCTTCTATTAAGAAAGGAGACCATGACTCAGAATAGCCACTGCAACATGATGACAAACCAAAGCCATCATTTACACAGACCAACTTGTGTTCAGTACATCAGAAGACTAGTTTTAAGAATCAGCATATTGCTTCCATTGATCAAAGTAAACTAAGAAAGAAAATAAAGTGTTAAAAAAAAAAGTATTTAAAAATTAAAGTGTGGGTGGAATTGAGTAAGTTTATTTAAATCCAATCCCAGTTTCTATAACTAAGCAAAAGTCTGAGGAAATCAGACTATTTTAATTTCTCTCACAAAGGTCAAGACTAACAAACTTATCAATGTCAGTGAGTATATTCTGCTTTCAGCAGATACTGTTCTAATCAAGAAGCTGCTTACAAAGATCTGTACAACTTGGACAAAAGTGATCTCATTTTGAAAGGCAACACATTTGCACTTCTAAATTTTGCCAGAGTTTCTAATTTTAATCACAAAAACAGGGCAGCTTAAGCATGAATTGAACAATTACATTTATCAAAAATAACTGAACACTTGAAACTGCATTAACTCTAAAAACAGCAATCAAAAAATGGATGAATGATTTGAAGTATGGGGGAAAGCAGGGAAAAAATCTATCACCCTGAGGAAATGCTATGAACCACCAAGAATGACACTAACACATATACTAAATTTGAAGATAAGCATAAACACAAGGGAACTGCCCTGCAGAAGAGACCAGGCTTGACAGACTAGGAAAAAAGAACTAATGGTCCAGAGTTACCTCTACTAGTRCAAAAATAAGTTTTATATTTTCCATTAACAAAAGTAGAGAAAAACTGAGTGGCTACTAACAACTTCTAGAAGCAGTCAAAAAATCAGAATACTGATAGTAAGAGGAGAATACTGGACAACTATTTACCTTTTCTATCAATTAACTGACACTGTCAAGCATTTTCATAAGGATAGAAATGTACACACAATACAACTGCTGTTCATAGAGAGGAGCTGGAAGTTGGCCAGAATAGGAACAACTGAAGGCTTCGGTTCAAAAAAACCTGGACCATTCTGAAGCATAYAAAGCTTATGCTGAGATCAGTGTCAGCAATCAATATGACTGTGACCTTAAAGAGTACTACCAGTACTGCAACTGTTTCTGCAATTYCAACTGTGAAAAAACTGTTTATATGCAGAGGGAAAAGAAGTGTAAAGTAAGACTGCAAAAAATAAAACCAGTATGATTTCAATTAGCTTGGCTTTTTAATGAAACCAGGCTAAAATTMATTCACAGGTTTACTCAAGTTTCATAGAAGAATAAGCACTAAATAAAATGTTACAAGTCCTCCTCTCTCTCAAAAAAAAAAATCAACACTAAGGCCTGTATAGATGGAAAGTCAAGGAMAATTCCAGCATTATGCATTTGCTTGCTAGTCACTACTTAACTCCAGAATATCCATAATACATCTTCTGCCCAAATAACAGACGAAAAGGAACATTCAGTAATACAGCAGAGAAAATTTATCATTCCCTACAATTTCCAGCATAACTCTAAGAGAATTAGAGAAAAACAGTCTAARACTTCTAGTTCTACTGGCATTGTTGCTCATGGAAGAGCCCACATTTACATCTCATTAAAAATTATGTAAGTCTCTTATCTGTAAGTTTCCACTGAGAATCTCAAGTTCCACTGAGAAGCTCAGACYTTAGTTTTCCTGAGTATATTGAGAGACCAAATAGAATACGTGTCTACATGTTGGTATGCTAAACATATGCAATGAAGTGCACTTTCAATACAGGGGTTCATTTTTGAGATCTTCTACATAGACATTAAAGCAAATTTTAAAATTAACTGGAATGCTTTGTTACCCATGGTTTCTACTAAAAATAGTCACTCCTTCAAATGAATAAAGTAAGCTTTAACTATACATCAAAGCTTCATTTCAGGCAAATGAAAGCCATGAAGACAGATTAAGCTGCTTATTACAGCTGAGCATGCACTTACTGCATTGGAAATACAAGAAACAAWTTTATCTTACCTTCAGGTGCATCTGCATCACAGTCTTTAGACACAAGTGTCACATTCCTTGGGTGACCATCAGTTGTCTTATTACTCTGCATTGTAAATATGGAAAATTAGTACACTAATCTACCAGCAGTGGTCTTCCATAGACAATGATAGTGCAGAAACCAAATATATTTTCCAGTGAATTAATTAAAAAAAACAAACTTAAGCAAATCTCTTAGAATATTGAAAAGCATTATTTTGAACAGCATATGCAAAGTAAGCTGTGAGCAGTAAAACATGAACACTTCTAAGTATGATTTCATTAACAAAAAAATTAATAGCTTGGACTCTTTTTGAAGACTTGTGAAAAATACACTTGAGCTCTGAAATTAAGCCTTTTAACTGTGCATAAAATTAATTTGAAAATCAACTTTGGTGATGAAGACAACCAAGGAAGTGTTAGGATTGATAATGATAATGAATACAGTTTACTTCTGGTCTAAAAAAGCCAGATGGGAGCATGAAACATACTTGGACTGCCTGAGTGGAAGAAGAGAAATTATGCTWAAGTGAACTACTGAAAACCCAAATGTACCTGCTTAAATATCACAAATGTTTGGAAAACTGACCCTTTCAAGGAACATCAACTAGGTATTCCACATTTTTGAACAGTCAGTGAATAATTCTAACAGAGTGCAATGAAAATGCTTTGCACTGCATTATTTTTTTTATACCCTGATTCACTTTACAGGGTCCATTCCTACTGTTCCTACTTGCACTGTCATGATTTCCTGACCAGAAAATCCTCTAAAGAAATCAGTAACAGTTTAAACATACCAGCAATCAGTACAAGCTGGCACATAAAATTAAGCTCTAAAAACTTAACTGAGGAGGTTTATCAATATTAAGCAAATTCAGCTTTCACTTTCAGCAGTCAAGAGAAATAATGCAGTAGTGCCTATCYGGAAAAGCAGCAATTTGTACATGCAGGTAATATTGCTACATGCAAGGCCATGAAAGTGGGGAGAGTGCATTAAAAAACATCTAAAAGGAATATGACTCAGTGACAGATCAGGAACAAAAGCAAATGCGTAGACAGAAACAACAGGGTAAGAACAGAATGCCTGAAATTTCAATTATTCAGTGTACATTTAGCGGTTTCCCATCTCCAGAATGTATTCCAGCTRGCTGTCACTATTCCAGCTTGCACTGCTCAGTCATAGCAAGCACTTCTTTTAGAAGAACACTATCATACCTTGTAAAATTCCACAGGGCACACAAAAAGCACAAAGCAATCACACCACAGCCATTTCAAAGTTTTGTCTTCCCTATCTTCATTCACTTAAACATATTAACAGGATTTTAAATACAACAATAGCTAGACCTATGGGCATTCTTTGACAACACCTATGCACACCTTAAAGCACACTCAGTGTGTGTGCTTYAAGAGCTGACACATTTTAGACACTTCAGAAAACAGAGAGCTATTACATAAAGGGTTAGGATACAGCCTGTTGCACCTGCAGGACAAGTTTCTGCTTATGTTAAGAATCAAGAACTTGAAAAGATGTGTTTCCACACTTTGCCATCTAWGGGATGGTACTTCTGGATTCCTGCTGCTGACAATGGAGACCCCGTGGGTCCTGCAATTCAGCTCCACTCCTCCAAATTATTTATGTGATCACTGAAGAAAGGAAGTGATTGTTGCTGTTCTGGTYCCCAACCAGGGCAGAGCATCCATGTYACTTATGGCAAGTAYTGGCTTTTTAATTCCTCTCTGGGTCAATCAAGTCTTAAAGGTCCACTGAGTATAAATACCAGCAAGCAGTGGTCTTTCTTTCAGACAAAGGCAAAATAACCCTTGGCCTTTTTSAACAGAAATAGGAATTATACCTCAAGTATGGACAAAGTTGTGCTTTTGCTAGAAAGCGAAGCAGGTAGCCTGGATGTGGATGAAGTTCTTTTTTTGTGAAAGGTTATGAAAAGACTCATTGCCGACTAACAGCTGACAAATCGCTTCAAGAGGTGGAACCAAGCTATCCTTGGTGTCTGAAGAGCTATGAAAGTTGAACAAATTCCTACAGAGGGATTCGGTAGTGTGGGCACAATATCCAGAAGAAATYTTCAGAAGTTTCCTACAGACACCACAGCTGAAGACACTTTTAATGAACTGGGGTCACATGCTTTGAACACACCAGTGCTCAGAGTTAATAAAGCAAGTAGCCCAAGTCTGAGTTAATTGCCTCACAAAAGTTCCACTTTCACACACACATTCARTTAAAAGGAAGTTACCAGCACTTCCAAATTAAAAGTTCTTGCCAAGAGTAACAGTCTCTAAAGAAAACAGTTCAAGATTCAAACAGGAATCTAACCTATCCAAGCATTACAATAGATCGTGATAACAATTTAGTTTGACACATTACTACATTTGCAATTATTGTAGAGCAAAGGAAAGGGGGAAGTACTCCTTTTACACAGTCTGTGTATTACCAGACTATCATACACATGTTTATCAGCCCACCCATCCACTAAGCTTTCCTAGAATAATGCTCATTTATTGCTTGRTTCTTACACACTGTTGGTTATAGTGGTGTTATTCTAAAGGATGAAATCAACTGTAGTGTGAGACCACAATGAAAACCTGAACTGCCAAAATGACCTGGTGCATAGGGTTCTCATCATCAAGAAGCTTGCTCTGTCTAGTTCACTTGCCCTGCTCCTGGTTATACTCCTGGAAATCCTAAATCCATAGTCATAAATTCATAACTCTTAAGAACCTCTTCACTGCTACATCCACAGAAAAATACCTTGCTTCTCTTCATTCCCAGACTCCATCTCTCCTCACTTCAAAATATCAACATTTAACATCCAGTTACCAAGGTAGTCAGACAGAAAATGTTCTGGTACACTCTTTGAGAGAATGTTTTCAGAAAACCTTGTATCTATTTGGTACGCCAGAGAAGCCAGATGTAATTTACCAGCATATTCCTTATGTCTCATGTTATTTTAACAATAAAACCAGTTTGTACTCAAATTAGACTATGCACTTTAAGCACAGCTCTTTGGYAAATGAGATATAAGCTGAAGACCCAGGATGTCTATCTTGACCAGAACACTTTTTAATCCTTTAAACAGAAAGTTTCAGCTCTACTCGACCATTCCAGCTAATCCTTCTTGCAGTGCTGACCAGGATTATACTGCAATAGCTGAAAAATTACAAGAGCCGTCCTACTGCTGTGCTCTATTCTCTTCACCCTTTTGTCTTATAAATTACGTATTTATCTTCAGATACTTCTTGTCAAATAGCTAACATGCAAGTGTTTGGTAAGTCTCAATCCTTCTGCCTCCCTTAATATASACACATTTTATTTTATTCATAAAGCAAAACAAACTGCTAGCTAGAGCCTTCATTATTTGTTTTTCTCTTCAAACCTTCCATGCTATCTACAAACTTTATCATGGAGTATTCCCTACTCAGGTCACTGCAAGGCTTTAAAGACTAGTTCAGTGGGACCTTTAATGGAATTGCTCTTTCCACTCTTAACACCCACATTGTATGCATTGAATTGCAGTGCAGAACCAATCATTCTACAACATAAAATCAAACTGTCTTTTGCAGGGACTTGAGCTCATAACTAATGCAGATGCAGCTGTATGATGTTCTAGGCTACATAAACAGTAAGCAACTATGCCAGAAGTTCTATGGAAATGCACCTAAACTTTCATCGTAGTTTCATGCTGCAACTACCCTAATTCTGACAAGTTGAGCCAACTTATACACACCTCAGTATGTATATTTTTTGTTAGCTACATTTACCATAAAATCTAATAAAGTCCATTACACTTCCTAACTACCAAATAGTCAAATCCCCTACAGTGATTCTATTACTGTGCTTGGATTGGTATCAGGATGAACAATTATTCATCACCAGATAATTCAAAGGTATAGACAGCAATAAAGTAGCATTTACTGAGACCTCCTCTTCCTGCAGTGACAATCCTACCACACCARCACATTTAAGTTCCTCTTCTCTAGCCTATTAAACACTACCCCAATTTTCTCCTTGTAATCCTTTTGCCCCAAGTATTCAGTATCCACTGTTTAAGAGAAYTGATAGTAATAAATAACAAAATTTACTCAATAGTTTCAGCTGAARGAAGTCAGCAGGTGTTTCATTTGTRAGGCAGGTACGTTCTCCTCACACAGGAACATCCTCCTRGAGAATTATAGACTTTCCAAAACCTCAAAGCAGCTTCCAATCACTTCWGTCTCATTTAAATCCTTTCTTTCARCCACTCCAGCTCAACTGTTTTGTCTTTGTAAAACTTGAACTTCAAACAGCAACCAAGGGATCTTAACTTCATTGTGCCTGAATAAGCAACCAGTTCATGACCTGATTAGTTGTCTACATTTGCAAGATCAGATCTAACGAAGTCTACCCCTGTAAGATACCAGACYTTAATAAACAGCCATCAATGAAACCTCTCAAGATGCTTCTGATATATAACTTTGAACTTCTCCATAAATATGCAGGCTGCCACTCAAACTAAGATGTAATACAATAATTTAATTCTTCAGGCAGAGAAGATGAAAGACTTGAAAAATCAWAACCTTGAAATACACAAAAGTGCAGTAACAAAAGCAGAGACTARATTTTAACTGCTTAATTCTGTAGAATATTTTACAGTGCAAGAACTCCATAGAGTTTCATGAAGTTGGACAGTCCAAAGTGCCTGAAATGTGATTAATCTGCACACACTTAGCTCCACTCAGATTATTTTCTACTGTACCAAGTTATCTTCCTCCTTCCTCATAAATATGCACATAAAAATCACCAGCTGTGGAACAGTATTGATTTCATTCTGTACAAAGCCCTTCACATTCAAAATAATCCTCACYGCAGTCACTCAGCAGTCTAAGTGAYAATACAAAATCTAGTGGAAGGTAACAACTGTCTTATCAGAAGGAGTAAAACAAACCTTAGTTTCACTAAGTCTTGAGATGACCTAGAAATTTAGTGTAATAATATATAGTGGAATCAGATTCTGGCTTATGTACTACCAAGAGATCTACTAGTATTTAAAAAAACTGCCTACCAAAGTCTCTTCAAAAACTGAAAATGTGTCTGACTTGCAAAGTTTCTGTAAACAGAAAGCAGAAAATAAAATTTAAACACAAAAAAAATGCATCTCACCTGCACCAGGTATTTCTGGCTTCCATACATTACATACTGTGGGGCAAGACTGTAAATCATGTAACTTGTATGAAGAACTATCAACAGAAGTATCATACAGAGAAATAAGAGTGCTTGAGGTTGAGTTTTTCCTCTTCTGATTTTATAAAGCTAAAATCAGAAAAACAAAGATTAACACAATGGAATATCTTTTTTTTCTGAAGGCCTTAAAAAACCTCTTTAGTTCAAGTAAGTTTTAATTCTACTGCCAGAAGTGGGAGTTGCTAAAATTATCTTCTGGCAACTTAATTCCAGTGATTCAAAGCAGGTTTTCAGGTGTATTTACCTAAATTTCAAAGCACAACKATTTAACTAAATTAAGTTCTATTTGTATTAATGGCCCAAATTAATAAAACGTTTATATGCTAGYATTTATTTTAAATTGCCTGTCACAKCTATAAAAAACTGTGCATTGGTTTATCGAAGAGCATTGYGTCCTTTGGGCAAACTGGAGTGTCAGCTATCACTATACACCTAATCAGATCTAGAAACAGGATGGAGTTATGAGAGAGCATTCCCAGGCTCTGAGTAAAATGGCACACAATATGGTGGCATCTTGTCCGTTTAACACTGCAGGGAACAACATAATCCTTCCTTGTTGCCCTGTAGACACCACTCTAATTCTCAAGGGTTCAACCTGAGTATCATGTTAGGGGTAAAGTAGCTGTCAGCTGAAGGGGAAATGACAGCACCACAACCAACAATTCATCTCACAACTCACTGCAAAGACTGATGGTCACTGTTGACAATTTTGGAGTGTCATCACGTGAAAAGGTGACAATTTTAAAGGGAAAGCAGGCACATTAGTAGGGAAATATTTAACCAAGTATCAGAAGCATAAATGCCATGCTATTGGAWACAAAGCTGCTTATATACAGTAATATATTATCTGCATAATATTTAGATAGCCCTATCACCACTGCACTGTTTTCTCTTATGAAGCTAAACACTCCTGTCACACGGATGGTAATTCAAGAACCTCTGACTGCATACCACATTACAGATTTTGGCCATAAATTTGACCAACACTTCAAATACACCAGTCACATGGCTTTAACTTAGAGAAGTCAGAAGCCAAAGGACTGATTAAACACTTGAAGGGGTCAGCTGACTCTACTACTCAAAACAGTCTTGATGACTTGGCAAAGTCTGGTAACTTGGCAAAACGAAACACCTTCCAAAAGCAGTGCAAATTGTACAATAGGCTTTTAACGCTCATTAGAGGCATACAGACAATGCTACTGGCAACATCCTGTATTCATGAAGCAATACAAAAATATTAAATCTATTCAAGAGCACATATTTGTTAAATATCTGAGTATTAGAAACTAAACTCTCAAGTTATATTTACCCTTGTCCAGAAGAACCATATTCCCATATTTCGAATCCCTGCCATTGAAGTGAAGATAAAGTACATGACAATGGTTGTGATAAGAATATAATCAAGTGGAAAAACCTAAAACAAGAACACAAGCAGTTAAAAAGACAAGGAAAAAAGCTCTTCTCCCACTCAAAACTAAGTAGCTTTTACTTCTATAGCTTATACCTGAGGTAGTCTGTGTCCTATTTTAAAGTTTTATATAGCTGATTCCAAATATAGCTAACATAGCTTGCTGTTAATASAGCTTAGACAATTAGTTTGGGAAAGCACTAAGCATTTTTATTGATTTAAGACATACCTTGATTTTGAAGCATTATACATTTTTAGACCAAGAAATACCTAATTATTTAAAATATGCCCACAGAATGACAAGTCCACAGTGGCACCAATTGCTTTAGGACTGCGTATTTGTGACTATTTTTCTGATCATATCTGCATACAACACTTGATTTTTATATTTACATTAAAAAAAGCTTGAGATAATATTGCTGCTGAACACTACCCTTCTCAGTGAACTGCAAGCTTGGATGTTCAACAGTTTTAAAAGCTGTGGGGAAGCAATGTATTGTGCTGATCCATTGTACCAAGAATATAGGAATAACTCAACTAATTAAGCACTAACCTAATACTAAAGCTTTTAATTTTCTCAGTTTACTCATGAAATTCAAGTCTGTATGTGCACTTGTTGCCTTCCAACTCTACTGAACTTAACTGCTGTATGTTTTTACATTGGGCTTGCTTCCAAGACTAATGCCTTACTATTGACATACTGAATGTAGCATATTTTTCCATGTGCAATATATTAAAAAGTGAAAAATTGCATTTATTTCACTAAAAAGGCCTAAGCTATCCAGTACACCACTAGAATGTATGCAGAAGATGGGACAAAACTGCTTTTATTCTGAGCATAGGAACTACAACTGCTGTCATTCTCTGTTGCCACTGCATTCTCATCACATCAAAATCAGTTTCAAGCACCACCTTCCTTGCCCAAACTAGATTCCATTCACCCAAGATTTTCACAACAGTAACTAAGAACTAAAAAATATTAAGGAAGTTGTCTTGTTTTTATTGAACACACATTTAGACAATGTTGTTTGAATGAACTGCTTGGGGAGAAGCTTTAAAGAAAACAGAAGAGTATCCTTACATATGTATATCACCACTTCTTTACTTACTCTTTGAAGAACTGGTAACAGCATATTCAATGGATTAGTCAGATTAGTTCCTAGAATTATAAATCCTGAGTCGAAGCCAGCCGAATGCAGAGCTTTGTCCAAACTGTAGTAATTAGAGAAASTGTGTAAGTACTGTGGTTCTCCCAGAGCTTTATCTTTAGTTTAATTTAAAAGGGCATCTCAAAAGAGAAAAAAAAAAACCAACTGAACTAATCCCAGAGAGTGACAGCTGTCTAACATCTACACAGACACATGCTTTGCTTTACCACACTCACTGCACTTGTTCTATGAAAGATATATTGATTTTTGCATCTCCTCAGCATTTTTGCTTTTCCCTAGTTTCGTCATAAAGCTTATCATTCAGTCTGAAAGATCAAAAATGCCAACATTTGAGACCTCTGGTTAGTGTCAATCCATGTTGAAACCCATCAGAGTTGCAGCTGGCTATGCTGCTTTCAACACCATGAAACCATTCCAATGTAATGCACATCAAAATGGATTAAACATGTCATTTACTGCAAGATTTTAAGTACCTGTTACCCAGTCTAAGAAGTACTTGCAATTAGATTTATTCAAGCAAGCAGAATACTTCTGTAATCTGAATTAAACTCCCTGAACATATATGCTTAATTTCTCTGCTGAATCAGAACTGTTTTCTACCTGAAACATGCTCTTTATTCAGTTTGTTTTGGTACATCTTGCTCCATTTCAATACATACTATTAWAATGAGAAGTATGGTTCTATTGACAGAAATGTAACATTGAAAAGAAGAGGGCTGAGGCAAGCCATCACAATTTTTATATTAGAGCAGAAACTAGGTAGTTTAAAAGATCAAGAAAAATGCTGAAATGTACTTACTTTGACAAGAACAGAGAGACAGTGAAGAGCAATGCCACAATGATGAAGAATACTCCCCACACAATCTACAAATAAAAATTTAAAACAATTTAAGTGAAAGTGTTTGCAGTTGGTGCAAGAAGTGAACACTTGCCTCTTTTTCAATAACAAACTAATGATCTGGGAGTACTTCAGAGCTTAAATACACTTGGAACAGTAACTTTTTGGTAAATACTTGAGACAAGTGCTCACAAAAGTTTTACCCTGTTAAACAAAGTTCATCAAGTACATCACATGCTCTAGTGTAACACAGAAATCTACCCTGATGTTTTCAAAAGTGACATTAAGAAAAGAGATGACATTTAATGAACACAGAACTTAGCAGAATTCACAATCTGTATTCTCTATATTATGCAGAAAGCCTTAACTATGTACTTGCATTTAGGTTTAATTAAAGAAATTAGAGACAGGTGCTTTGACCATCCCATCTGTGTGCTCACCTTCCAACAGGAAGCAACCTGTGCACAGCTTATAAAGGAAGCTTTCACCTTCCTGAGTAAAAGCTCTCTCCTGTAGCACTATCCTGAAATGCACAACGACCAAGTCACTTGGGAGTGATGACAAACTCAACCAAACCCAAATGCCAGGTCTTCATTAAAATGCAGAAAAGCGTTTTTATTAYGTCTACCAAATACAGCACATGAGCCAGGAATTGATTCTCCAAGCTCTCTCAACCAGAACACCWCCTACTGTTTTTCCTGGGTTATCAGCTAGTTCAGGAAACTATTTTCTCTCTGTCTAACAGGTTTTCTCCCTCAAAATSTTTTACCTGGGAAGTTTAGGGGATGACACACAGAAGAGAGCCCAGATAGGAAACCCATCCAGTTACAGTTCCAAGAGTTTCACTGTATTTTCCTAGAAGCTCTAGTCATGAAATACAATCAGATAAGTGCACTGAAGTTCCCAAAACAATGTTTTCAGACTGCTAGACCCAAGACCTGGACAGACTTCAAAATGCTGCATGCAGGAACACCCACATGAATGAGGGAGTTTTTTTATTAGCCTCAAAACTTGGCACACAACCACAATGGAAAGGTTAAGAACTTTATTACACCTGCTCATTAAAGACACTCAGAGATAGAATGCTATTACTGTTTATTAAATTCTGAAGATAAACTTCCATCTTTAAACTAACACAATATTAGAACAACACTTAAAAAATAACTCAAATTATGCAGATCTTATTAGATATAGATCTAGAGATCAATATCAAGGTATTAAGTTTTGCATTTCCACACAATTAACCACACTAAGATTTTATTTCTCCACAGCAAATTCCTACTAGGTATTAGCTGAATGGGAAAGACATTCAAAACCAATTGAGGCCAAGAGTTCTATTCATCCAGATCTCAAAACAGAGGACTTGATTTCCTTATATTATCTTGGGCATCTCCAGTTTGTTCCCAATAGCTGTGAAGTACACCATGAAAACACAGATGCAAAAGTGCCAATTTATTATTGTTGAGCAGACTTCCCTGTTTCATATCCTATAGTCTTGTTCACATAGTGAACAAACACAGCTATGTGCTCTGGAGTTTGTTTTCCCCAAGAAAATTTTTTAAAACTCCTAGTATATCACATTTCTCTTGTTGCTGAGAATATCAGATCAAAGCGTAAGAAACCATTAAAAAGGAGAAGCAGGAAATGTTACATTTTGTAGAAAGAAATGAGACTAATGCAACATGACTCAAAACCCATGTTTGCCAATACTCAGTTCCTTGGGACCTCAAGATGTGCAGCTTCTGACTGAATTAAAAAACTAACAGCTTCATCTTAGAGTTAACTTTCAGTAAAACAATTGTCAAATGAGGCCTTCTTCTTAAAGAAAAGAGTTTTGCCTTTGTTTAACAACAAATCACATGCTAACAGATACTCAGCAGTAATAACAAAGCAAGAACACTTGAGGACACTCAAGTGACAAAGACAACATAGCAGAAGTTAGAATGTAGACATTAAGTTAACACTGTCAAAGGCCTTGAAGATTAAGTGCAATTCCTGAACATGTTATTCCATTCTGTTAGTCCTAATAAGAGCCTGCAACTCCCATAAATTGACCATCCCAAATACAAAGCACAAAAAGGATTCTCTATCTAGTACTTGCTTCACATGAAATGGAATTTCTCTTTAAGTCTGTGAAGAGCCCACATATTTGAACAGTAATATCAGAATTGAAGGCACTGAAGGTGAAAATGTTCTAGAACAGTAAGCAAAGCTCCCAGATACTTTCTGCACTTCTACATTAGACAGAAGTACTATGTATGGATATTGAACAGATTTTCACCATTTCTTAAAGCCCAATTGAACAACTGACAACTTATATATCTCCAAAGACATCCCAAATGCTCTTCAAGCAGCAGTAAAACAGTTCTGCAAGAGTTAACATGTAATTAAGTGAAAGACATTACCACCTTCACAGGACAGCTCTAGTCAAAGTAAACAAGTTCTGACATGCTTCATAGCACAACCATAGTCTAAGAAAAATCTGTCAGGAAAAATTATCCACCTGCAACTTTGCTTTAGTCTGTGATTCATGAGTCAACAATTCACAGTGACTACCACAGAAACAAGGAGGCACTGGAATACCATCCAGACTGTAGTAGATAAACTGTAACTGTGCTTTCCTGAGAGAACACAATGAACTGTTGAAGTCCCAGAGACAATATATGGCCAACATATTTCTCAAATTTGAGCTTCATGTGAAAAGTTACAGAAGCTTAATACTTAATACAGAAGCTGTCATAAGTATTTTTTAAATCAAAAGGAAGCCTCCAAACAGTTAACATGAATAGTTAGGGATATTTGTCCTTTCAATGAAAGAGCTCAGTCTATATTTATAATGTATCATAGCAAGATAACTCCACTAAGAATTGYACACTGAAAGCTTTTGTTCAGCTGCTATTTCAGCCCATTGCCTTCAGCACTCAGCATAACAGAAGAAATGACAGAAGAAACAGTTTACAACCCACCTCCCCTCTCTCCAGCTTTCCCAAAAGCAGCCTACAGTTGAAAGTAATGCTGAAATTTCTTCCTACATCTAGCTGGCAAGAAATACTTTATATGGCAATACCATTCATAAAAGAACTAGTTTTCAAAACCAGGTATCTACTGAAAATCAAAGTCCCTAGATCAAAGAGACCAAGATAAAAGCTTTGCCCCAGTAACCATCTCCTTTGCATTAGTTAAGTATCATGACATTAGGTTCCATTCAGCTATCTTACCATTTATCATGTAATTCCTTGGCAAGATGCTTGTTCCAAATGCATATATTATCAAAGTGTCTCTTATTTCTGCTGGATACATGTAATTTATACTAACCTAAGCTAACTGACAGCTGTAGAATTCTTCCTTTTCCTCATTTTCATGCATTTGATGAAAAAAGTAAGATATTCAGATTTTTTATGGCAGTAGGCTAAAGTAGATCAACTAGGATTTGTTTATTTTTAATCCTAATCAGATTTGAGACAAAGTAAAAGGTTTTCCAACAGCTCAGAGTTCACTATAGGGCTATCACTGTGTAGTACTGGAGTAAAAAAACCTAAACAGTTGATGTTCAGGGTGGTAACTGATAAACTTGACCTGTGATTTATGTGAGAAAAAGGAAGCTGTAAGTTATTTCAATGTAAGTATCAAAAAGTGAGAAATGTTACCTTTAGAGGTCKAATAGCTTCACAGAACTTTGTCCACCAGCTCTTCTCTATAGACTCCAGATGCCTCTCTCTCCTTCGAAGTGTCCTTAATCTCTCTTCCAGTTGCTGCAAAGTCCGTCTGTCCCTTGATGACAGAGGGCGACCATCTCTGCACTGGTTRCAAAAAGAGTGCAAAAGATCAAGAGTCACCAAATCAAGGAAACAGACTTGACAACTACTTAAATTATTTGCAATTCTAAAGAATTTCTAGTATTTAWTTCATGCATGTATAATTTCTATGAATATCAAGAGGCTGAAGCACAAAAGTCAAAAACTGTGACAAGAAGAACTCCTATTAGGTGGCAGAAACCACTTTTCATAATGAAAGTGTTCAAAAACTTAAACAGGGTGGATAGTGYCCATGGCCAGAAACAGTTTAAAAGCACAGTCATGTTCTAAATAACCTGATCTAATCTGAAAGAGGTTCATATTTTGTGTGGAGGGTTGAACATGGTGATTTTCAGGTCACTTCCCATTAAATTCCATGATTAAGCCTACATATCCAGCTAAGCACCTGTTATTTTCTTTCCAACATTCGAGCTGATACTCAGCTATGTTTCTTGAGCAAGAAACATAGGTCAGATAAAAGGTAGCATCACCCCAAGAAAGAGGGGAATATACCAGATTGTTTGATTTTTATGTTTAAGAAGGTATTTTCATTTTGAGCCTTTAAACACTGAGCAGGAACCATTATGCTCTACTGTACAGTGAGTAGCACATCCTCRTATCTGTTATTTGCTATAAGGAAAAGCAACAAAATGGGCATAAGGTAGCTGAACCAAAATTGTTTCTAACATTTTGGCTTGTGTATTACAAACTCATTTACAAAAAAAGATTCTTTTATAGTAGGAAATGCACTAAAACTGTATTTTAAAGTTTTGAAATTCCTTATTAATTTTCCTCTTACTTTAAAGGATCTTTCCTGTAAATAATATAACACTTTATACCAGTGAAGTTCAAAAAAAAATTAAATAAATTTGTAAAAAGACTACGACCTTATAGGCACACATAACACAACTTAAATTAAGTACAACAATGTACTTTTAATAGAAACACATGTACTGTGTATCCTGTATAGAACTTCTGTGACTTAAAAAAGGACGTTTTGACAATAGTTCAAACTCCCAATCTACAAGTTCAAGCTTCAGTTATTTAAGACTAATGAAATAAACTTACCAAATTCACAGTAACATACTACATATTGAATCTCAGCAGCATACCTTCATAATTCTAGTTTTTACTGTATAGTACTCTCAGTAACACTTTCTTCACAACTTAATGCACATAAAATTGAACTACTAAGCTTTCAGTTACAGAATGAAGCAKAATCCTGACAAGAATCCATAAACCAAGAAAAATTAGTTTGCCCTAAAGGTCGTATTACAATATAGACATAAATTAAGAACTTTCTACTTTTTGAACCTATAGTTTAGCCACACTGAACAACAAGACCAGTTACAGGCAAATTATAATCCAACAAGGTCTTCCGTAATAAGTAATGATCCCTTTGTCACAATTTTCTCATACTGATTTCAGTAAGGTATGCCTTAGGCACTGTAATACTTTGTGCAAAACCAAAACAAGATAATTTAAACAGATTACTTTTTAGACTTCTTCATTCAACAAAATATCTAGAACACTGAAGGTGCCCACACTTTGTAGAGGTAAGACAAGTATCACAGGAAGACTGTTGGAAGTGCTTCAACATCTCTGATGTCTACTGTCACAGAGCACACAACAGCACAGATGGACTGCTAGGATGGAAGCGAGTCACGTCCATGCCACTTTTCCCAATCAAGGCTGACTGGTCAAGTCATTATCTGAAATGGGTTGAAAAGTGGGAGATTTTGCCCTATCATGTTGTACGTAAAGAAATTTTAGCCTCCTTTGGCTTGCACTCAGAGATGGTTAGAAGTGTCTTGCTTATATGAGGCACAGTGTTAGCTGCAAAACCATCATAGGTTTACAAATGTTGTTCACATCCTAGGGATATTTAGGACTCAGAACAGCCTTCCATATGTATGCATTTCATAAAATTATTTATAACAGCAAGGTACATTAACTGGGAAGCAAGAATATCTGGAGCTGTTATTTATTCATAGAGATGATTAATAGTTTGATGAATCTAAATCATGACAGCTCTATGTGGCAAGTATCCAGTGTTAGTTACACTGCCTTAAGTAAGTCCTCAAACTGGATGCAGTTTCTGGTAGCAGACTAAGTGAGGTTAATATCTACAAAGCATCTCTTCCATCCAAGCAGGCCTGGAGAAGTTTGACTTTAATGTGTTAACACTTACTAGCTAGACAGAAATAACTATAGCTGCAGGACTGACATAAAGAATGTAATCATCACTGCTACACGAGTGACCACGTGTTTAATTCAAATAAATGCAGGCTTTTCATTTCTGACTTGCTATTCTTTCTGGAACAAAGATGCTACAGCATGACCATGAACTAGTAAGCAAGAAAAAAAAYCATTAAGAAAGTGAGAGAAATGAAGACCTTACCTTTGATTTAATCCTCAGTAAATGTTGTTCCACTTCTTCAATATCTTCAGTGTTTTCTAAACGTTCATAAGATGCACTGGTAGTTCCCTTAATCAAATTTAGGGGCAAAGCTGACATACCATAAGCCTTAAATAAAAAGGAAATATACATACTCAATTTTTTTGCCATMTATTTTCATCTGATAAGGTGGCTCTAGGTGGCAGCTATGAGGCATCACTACTAGGTGTTTTTTTTTCACTCCATTTGCATACTTCTACTAAGGCAATCAATTCCTTTCCCCTTTTGAGCAAAACAAACATGATAGGCAAATTTCAGCATCCCACATCATTCCAGTGGTCCTTAAGCGTCTCAGACATGTATTAAGACTTTATATAAGCACATCACACTGATTTATCAAACTAGCCCTGTTTTTTTATAAATCACATAGCTTCCAGAAACCTTAACTCTCCCTCTCTAGACCAAAATCAACATTTTGTGCAATACAGAAATTTCTAGACATTGAACATTAGTAGTTTTAGAAGCAAAGTATACACAAATTCTCTGCAGCAAGTAGTCTTCAAGCTGCTTTTAAAATAAAACTGGGCTGAAAGTACCTAATTTACTAAAACCAACATTCTGCAGTAAAAAGGCAGCAAAAGTTACATGAAAAACTGAACTCAGTTACATTCCAGGACTGCTCAGATACCCATTCACATTCAAAAATTTAATGGGAATTTATTCCTCATTATAAATCCTATGTCATTCAAAGTGTTTTGCCAGCTTCTACATCAAGAGTACACCCAGATTTTTCCAATGCAAGGTCTTTAAGCTTTCCACTAACATAAAAAGAAACATATTTGAGGCAAGGTAAACAACAAGACAATGGAACTACTTTCTCTCTGTTACCCCATGATTCTTAAGGATCAAGGCCAAGGTCAGAAGTTTSTCTAGACAGTTTAGAGACATTAGCCCTAAGCTTGTAATTTGTTTCTTGTGGATGATATGTTGCTCTTGGTGCAGAAAGGTTCAGCAGAAAGGTTCATTTCTCCTTCAGCAATTAACACACAAAATTTTACTAGAGTCTTTGAGATCTGAACACTTGCTAACTTCACAGAATTGTTTAGGTTGAAAAAGAACTCTAAGATTATCCCGTTCAACCAGTAACCTAACACTGCAAGGTCCACCACTAAACCATGTCCCTAAGGGCCACATCTACAAGTCTTTTAATACTTCCAGAAATTTAAAGAGCAGAAGTACCACTCCCTCCTTCAAGCACAGCTTTACATTTCCTGCTGAGAATAGATTTAACACAAATGCTAGTGTGTTAAAAATGTCACCATACATGCTGTCATGAGTTTTCTGTACACAAGACATGATCTGACCTGCTTCAAAACCTACTTCAACATACTGAAGTCTCTCACACTGAACCCAGAGCAAGGTTCTGTCCATTTTTGGATTGTATTTTTGAATATGTCCTAACTTAGACTGGGCCTGACAACTGTCCATAARTGTGTGTCAGCACTTCCTTTAGACTAGCTCCTTTGAGAGTATTAAGCCTGCTTTGCTACCTACATGAGGCTGCAGATATTGTCTACCTGGACTTCAGCAAAGCCTTCAACACCATATCCCATAGCATTCTCTTGGAAAAGTTGGCAGCCCACAGCTTGGACAGAAGCATTCTTTGCTGCTGGGCCCAAAGAGCGGTGGTGAATGGTGCTGCATCCAGCTGGCAGCCAGTCACTGTTGGTGTCCCCCAGGGATCAGTGTTGTCCCCAGTCCTGCTTAATGTCTTTATTGATGATCTGGGTGAGAGCATTGAGTCTACCATTAGCAAATTTGCAGATGACAACAAACTGGGGGAGAGTGTTCCTCTGCTGAAGGGTAGGAGGGCTCTGCAGAGGGACCTGGACAGGCTGCATTGATGGGCCCAATCCAAGGATATGAGGTTCAACAGGACCAAGTGTCAGGCCCTGCACTTTGGCCACAACAAACCCCTGCAGCACTAAGGCTGGGGACAGAGTGACTGGACAGTGGCCAGGCAGAAAGGGACATGAGGATAATGACAGACAGCTGAATATGAGGCAGGGTGTGCCCAGGTGGCCAAGAAGSCCAATGGTATCCTGGYTGTACCAGCAACAGTGTGGCCAGCAGGAGCAGGGAGGTCATTCTCCCTCTGTACTCAGCACTGGTGAGGCCACACCTCGAGTGCTGTGTCCAGTTTTGGGCCTCTCAATTTAGGAAGGATGTTGAGGTACTGGAGCAAGTCTGGGGAAGGGCAACAAGGCTGGTGAAGGGTCTAGAGAGTACATSCTGTAAGGAACATCAGAGGGAGCTAGGGTTGTTTAGCTTAAACAATTTTACAAACCTGAGTTTAGAAGTTGTTAGAGTTCAACATCTGAGGTTTCCGCCTGTTCTTCAAATAGCTAATATATCAATTAACAGATCAATTMATACATCAAGTATTCACTCTATGAAGCAGTTAAGAAATAAAATCCARGGCTTTAAAGCCTAGGCTAAGTTTCTACAGAGAAAAACACAGCTCTCCAAGTGCTGTATTGCTTTGCTGTTTTTGAAAATGTGAACTACATAATTGAACATGAAGCTTGCTCTAGTGATAAAGGCTAAGATCCTTCCCTGAATACATTAGATGCTATAAGTAAGATGATTATGCAAGTAAGGCTCCCACAATCAGTGTGGGAAAAGGACACGCTGGTCCTTCAAGATAACAAAATACAGAACAACGGACAGAGAAATGAGTCATCTCATGTGATGTGTCACAGGTCTGAACAGAAGCTGTATTAGTTCATTTTCAGGGCTGCATTTTCCTTCAGGCTGATACAGAAGTTAAAGGCTGCCCTGGACAAAGTTCTAATCCCTTGGGTTAGTACAAATGTGAAATTATTCAAGGGCTATTATTTTAGGCATCTGCAACTTAACAAGCAAACAATGTATTRACGACAGCAAAGGAAAACAAAGCAAAGATGTACACTACAGCCAAGAGAGGGCTTAGTCCTGAAATAAACTGTGGGTTCAAAGTTTGGAATATGAATCAAAACATATCAAAAGTCTTTATAGCAGTTAACACAAGCTAATTTATGTACATGAATTTATATAAAACAAGTAATTAATTCTTGACATATTTATACCACTGAAACAACAGATTCCAGGACTTATTTTTAAACATTTTTTTTTCTAGAAGTGTTAAGTCAAATAAGAAACTGTACCAAAGAGTAAAACCAGATATCMAAATGTTACAGACAATTACAATATACACACAGTTTTGTAACACAGGCTCTTCAAAACGAACTGAGTCTGCTACTAAACGCTAATGTTAARGCTGGTATCTGATAACACATGTTGCAAGGATAGGTCTCAAGGTCTCAGGCTTTATCTCTGATCTTATTTGGATGCCAAGTCAGCTTCACTGAAGCCACATTTTTGAGTGGCAAAAAAACCCCCTAAATTTATATTTAACCCAACTTATTTTAGAGAAGTCTCCCCTCTCCTRAATCACCACAAGTGCTCAACACAAGAGATCACCACGATCATTTAGCTTAAGGGCTGGAAAGCCATATTCTAGGAGTTCACTACCTATTAACTGCAAGTTAGCAGCATAATCCATGAGCAACTGTCTTGCTCTCATTTAAATTTCTGTCCACAGGCATCTAATGTATGGACGAAGTTTGTACTTACAGACTTTCTGAAGTATAAGACCTTCTATACTAAACAATAAGGGAAAAAACACAGAACAACTCACTACAACAGAAAACCCAGCTTCCCAACCCCATTTAGAACAGTCTAAACAAACCTTTTGAGAATTCTGTCTCATTTGTTACTCATGGAAGTTGTAGCTCAGTCTGAGACAGCAATTTGGAAATAAATCCAGCTAAAGCAGGAGCCTGTAACTCCCATGAACRCAACAAATAGATTAGTGCCTTTATACACTATCAGTTGGCACTGAAAAGCAGTGAGAAGCATGCTCTACCTGTTCTCTCTGAGCATGCCACTGAGCCCAAATAAACTCCATGCTCCAGASAGAGCATTAAATACCTTATGAGAAACTACATGAGCATTGTGTCTAATTTCCTTAATTTCCACTTCTCCCAGGTCCCTTTCCTTCTCATCCTACAGCAGATTCAGCCACTCTCGTACCATTCACAGTTAAGATTTTTAGAAGGAAGAGTTGACTGAGATTTTAAGTCTCTTGCAGACTCAGCATGTTACAAAACTTGAGACTTGCCAAACTCACATAACCCATGGCCAGATAAGCAAAGTCTTTCTTATTAGTTGCCTGCTATGCTAGTAATAGTCACTCAGAAACAGAAAGCAGAACATTAGTGAAGTTGCAACAAGTTGAAAAATCATGTTTTTCTGAAGCTGCTGCAGCAAGCAACTACTTCAGGGATAAGCCCTTGAGAATTAAAAAGATCCAGAAAGGTTTTCCACTGGAAACCATAACACCTAGTGTAAGATTTCTGAATTGCACAAATATAAAAGAGTTACACCTGAAGTTCCCCAAGGTGGGAACACCTAATCATCAATCACATCAGACATAACCACATAGATCAGCTGAGAGGAAGACAGCAAATCACATTAAAATTGCTATGGTAAATTACTTTAAAATAGAGTTAAATGACTTAAAGCTGAACACCTACCACAAAAAGCCTGAAGCCATCAGGCATTATAATTTAACAGAAAGTTGATTATGTTTCATTTCCTAATCTGCTATGTTCAGCTAAGAAGATATGGTCAAATGATTAACCTGAGGCYCAAACAGGATAATCTCTCCTTGTTAGAGATCAAACAGAACAAGTAATTTTTTTCTCATCAGCTTGGTGCACAACCAGAACTAAAAATAAAGATAAGTTAACAACTTTTTCTAGTTAAAGATATTTAAAAAATAAACTTATAATTAAAGTTTATATAATTGATAAAATAAATTATCAAAAAGTACTTGTGGAGCATATCAGAATGACTCCCTACTCCGTTTATTATTAGGAGTCTACATATTATACAAGTGGCTTTAAAGTGGTTATCACTGAGGTTTTTGAAAGATATGTATCTAGTCTTGGGCAAGAAGTGCAGAAATAAATATTGACAAACATTTCTTGCACAGCATTGCCCTCTAGCGAAATCACACGAAAAGACAGATTAAAAAGAGAACTCTTAYAACCACTGTATAAAAGACATCAGAAATCCTCTCAGCTTTAAAGATACAAATATTCAAATCCCTACTTTCTTACAACAGCTCATTTCAATACTTCACCTCAAAGTGTGACCATGAAAGATAAAATGTTCAGTTCAACAAACTAGACTGACCAAAATGCATCTAATCAAGCTGGATTATTTTAATATATGCAGTGTTTAAGAAATAYAGTCAAGAGCTAATTTTCTTCAATACAAATGTCCCAATTAAAAAATCCCTCAATTTAAAGAATTATTTTGGTATAAAAGATAATTTTATATACTAGAAGTCTATTAGCTTTTTATTTGAATTATGTTAACCATGAGGGAAGTCACACTATAATTTCACCCGTCACAACAACTGACAATTCACTTGCTTATATTGAACAGTTTCATATGGATACAAGGCATTCTTGCCAGCATTCCTTCTAAATGAGCATGCTGCTCAGTCCAATTAAATAGCCTTAAGGGAGGTGCACTTTCAGGTGTCACACAAACACAAGCAACACTGAGTTTATGTAAGAGGAACTGGGACTCCACCTTGACTGAAACTGTACCTTCTCTGTGCAGCTTGACTGCACAGTTCTCCTGAAAAGTAATCTGACCTTACAAGGACTCATCTGCTTTCTTCTAAAGCCATGTCTCCATCTCTGACTACCTACTCATACTACCATTCAAAAAGAAAAACTGCAATTCAAGAATCTTATTTCCWTAATAAGCATGGCAAATAGTGACAGCAGTCCACATATCTTCCCTTAAATTGTGAGGGGTAAAGGAGATAGCTACTAAATGCATCYGAAGATGGCAAACTCCCTCAAGGACAGTTGGTTACTTGCTTCCTCTACAATCTCATGCCATACAGCTTCAAAAACCATTCAGTATGTTATCTGGTAAATGTTTTCATGGGCAGTTTTAACATCCAATCTTCCKTACTATGAGAACACAATTTTTTGAATAACATTGTTATAAGAAACATCTCACAGCATGGAACAGATKGACCAAACAGAACAGGTACATTCACTATGGCAATTCTTGCATGATCTGCAGTATAYAACATGAATCTTGCACTGAGCACTTGTTTCTCCATTCCTCTATTCTTCACTCTTACAGTATCCGGCTATACAATCACCTTCATTTCACAGAATAGGGTTTTCTCTCCACCATACAAACTCATTGTTTATCAATGTTTAAGTGGACAAAAAAACCACTGTCAAGGTTTCTGAGATACAGAAACCAAAACCAGCAGCCTGTATACTACAGCTGTTCTACTACATCCTGTGAACTTGTGCTTGCTGGACAAAACATCTGTGAAAGAGTTAACTCWGCTTCAATTACAATACTGACCATAATTATTTTGCCTAGCTGTCATCCTCTATACTGCTCCATCAGGCTTAGAAAAGCATTAACAACCAAAAGATTAACCTACTTTGCAATTCTAAAATTTTAACATAGAAAGCAATCATTTACCCATCAGTTTAATATCTACAGTTCTCCAACACTGTAATAGGAATCAGGCTSTGAAAACAACCATCAAATTGGTTTGTTATTTTGGTTATTTACTACTTCATAGAGAAGTGAATCTAATGAAAGAATTACATTTCGTTACTATTTCAGAATTGGCACTGAAGTGATWAAAYAGTAATGACGGTGAATGCTAAYATCTCAATTTCTCAATAGCYGTTTAACATCTGATTAAAAGAATATCACTAGTAAGTGCTTTTAAGGTTAGATTCTAAAAGGTTTTAAGCTCTTTGGTTTTTAATAACATCAACTGCAGGAAAGTAAATCAATCTGGACAAAAAATAGGTGTGAAAAGGTCATTACACTTGTGAGTAGACAAGCTAAGCTTTCTAACATTTCCTCTTTTAGGATGGAGAAAAAAGAGCATTTCATAATTCCAAAAGAAATCAAATAATGTTTATTAAATGTTTGGAAAAATTACCAAGCTAATTATAATCACCCTTCAAGGACGTGCTAAATGAGATGCACAAGATCACTCAAAAATTAATCTGCCTATTGTTGTATGAGTAACTCATTACTCTGTCTTGAAATCAAATAGCAATCTGGAGCTGACAACAACTATTGTTCTAATACCTAAGGCCATGTAGACCATTTCAATGCAAAAYGCATTAATGAAAGAATAAATGGAAACTACATCATCTGTGAAACTGTTTCAAACTCTYCCCCAGCCAAAACCAGCATAGCACTGCAGGCCTAATTTATCATTTCCTTGTTACTATTCCATATTTATAGACATAGAAAGCTGTCAGTATAAATCATCAAGGTCACGGATTTGCAGAGCCCCCCCGAACATGACTTGTTCTTATGTCTTACAAAACAATTTWAAGTATCAAGCACTGTACTTCAGTACTATACATTACATAGGCCAAAAAAGTAGACTTTGTGATAAAGYTTGAAAATACAAAAGAAACTACCAATTAAGGATTATGCTGACAATTTAGACATATCAAGACATAGGCCAAAMTAATGTTGTTCACTTAAACAATGCAYATACTTGAGAAAATGAAATCTATGTTTATGCTCTTGCCAGTAATATTAACATATCAAATGAATATTTGTAGACTTCATCTACATTATTTACCTACACTATTTTATTATTTCCCCTTAAAAATTTAGTATACACATTTTTCTCCTTGTTGCATCTTTCTTGTCCCTTCCTGGCCTTCCAAACTGTTAATTAAAAGCAAGAAAAGATTTTTCAGTTCATTCGGCAAGGAAACGCAACATGAAGTTTTAGTATTATACTCTAAAAATTCATGCTAAAARGTATCAGCTCAAAATCAGTCAAAAGAAACATAACTGCAGCTTTTATATTTTTACATCCATCTACAGAAGGAAGCAACTTTGCTTTTTGTTCAGCTAAGTTGCACAGTTACAAAATTATGGAAAAAGAAATCTGTATTACTTATTAAGAATAGGTATTAAAAGTTTGGTTGTTCCCCTCCTCTGAATTGGCAGCCTCCCTTTCACTTACCCATTGAGCCTCTGAAAATTGCCTCCTATCAAAGTACTTGAAAGTTATTACTATCTTCTGACACAGAACAGTTGTGCACAAGCTAGCAGTTATTAAAACATAATCAACTTATTTTCTGACACTGCACAGTTTTTCAACAAAGTGTCCACTGCACTTTTTAAAACACTAGGTGTACTGAGGTGAATAAATCATAGTGAGAAACTAATAAATATTCTTCTTTTTCCCACAAATTAACAGCTGTGATGGAATAAATAGTTGTCTAACATGAGCTAAATAAGGTAGTAACAGTAAAACCAGTAAAAAAATAATGGAAAAAATGTGGAAAAAAATAATCCAATAAAGAAYCGATCTTATTGTCCATCATTGTCACCTCAACTGTTGCACAGCCTAGACCCAAGCTTAAAGAGAAGACACCTCACACCATGAGGTACAACACAGTGTGACCCCAYTGGTCCCACTGTAAACCCTACAGATCCACACAGAGAATGCCTGAGGTTTGGAGGKACTCTGGAGGTCATCTGGTCCAASACCTCTGCCCAAGCAGGGTCCCCTAGAGCTGCTTGTCCAGGACCATGTAGATATGACTTCTGAATATCTCCAAGGAGGAGACTCCACAATCTAAGCAGCCTGTGCCAGAGGTCAGTCACCTTCAGTGTTTTAGCTTGTGCCCTCCACCTCTGGTCTYATTCCTAGGTACCAATACACAGCCTGGCTCCATACTCTGTCTCTTCCTTCTGATGTTTGTACATTTTGATAAGACTTCCCCTATCAAGATGACAGAGATGGGACTACTGAGATTCCTGTTAAAGCAGGATTTAYTGYTCTTATCTTCTACAGTCTCATGAAGGAGTCAGAATGTGTTCACATCATAAGCCAGCAGTCAGTAGTAGTCACATCTCCAGCTACAAGGTCCTATAAAGATTTATTAGCCAATAAACTACTGCCACAAAGTTTGTTTGTGTTTCCACACCAACAGCTAATGAACTCTCACACATTTTGCCGCAGTGCAGGCTTCTTAACCAATCATATAATGACACACAAACTTACAGCAYTGCACCTTAAAACATCTTACTACCTTTGTTACTACTTCTATAGCTAAACTTTAAAACTTTCCACTACCCAGCTTGACATGTTTCTGCTTAACTACAAATCCACATTCTTGCTTCTGGTCTCTAAATCTGGGAGCCTCTTCCAAGGTCTGAGATCAAACCCCRTCTGGGCCCTCAGGCTCAAGATTTTGAGAGTTTTCTGTGTCTCGATTCCCACATTTCCCTAAGTCATCTTTTTGTCTTGGCTCCCGGCACTTCCTCATAAGAAGAAAGTGCCYTGATTGTCTTTGTAGCCCTTCACCAGCCTCCATCTCTCCTGTACGGAGAAGCCYAGAACTCCAAGTGTGGCCTCACCTCACCAAGGCTGAGAATAAAGGCAGAGTCACCAACAACCTGCTAGCAATACTCCTCCTAGTGCACTTCAGGATACCACTGGCCATCTCTGCAGCAAACATTCCTGAGTCATGGTTAACTTGGTGTCCATGAGAACTCCCAGGTCCTTCTCAGAGCTGATTTTCTCCTGATTGATTCCCCTGCATATTCACACATTCATTCCTCCTCAGCTCTGTACGCTCCCTTGCAGAATTTGATGCTGCTCCTGTCAGCCCACTTCTCCAGCCTAGCAAGGTCCTTCTGGATAGCTCCAACATACTCCAGAGGGTATCCTCCCAGTTCTGTGTCACCTGCAAGTTTGCTGAGGGTTCTCCCATATCACCCTGATCATTAATGAAAATGTRAACAGGACTGGAACCAGTATCAATMCCTGGCATACACAACTGACTGCCTCCCAACTAGACCTCATACCACTGATCACCATTCAGTGAGCCTAAATATTCAGCCRATTTTCAATTCCATTTCCTATGTGCTCATAACCCATATTTCATAAGCCTCTCCACAAGGATCTTATGGGAGAGGCTCAACGTGGGCTAGACATATGTTTTCCAGACACGGTGGAGCCACATCACCAACAAGAGCTGTTAGCATGTTATGATGGTACAGTAGTGTGTGAAGGGCTGAAGGCTGACATGAGATCTACTACTCTGAAAACAGCTTAGCTTAAAAGTGTTCTTCAGAAAACAATTTTGAAGCTTCAGAATTAAATACTATGCAGATCTGTCCATAAACTTGCTTGCAGAATTTTAAATTATGTTTAAAAATGGTACTGTAGCAATATGAGTAAGATGTGGATACAACACTCAAACTGTTGCACACAATTAGAAAGAAGTCATGATGTTCAAGAACACTTTGCTTGACCATACATCAAAATGGTTTTTGGTTTCTTTGGTCCTAACCTATATGCTTGCTACAGTCCAAGCTTTTGGGAAATTTAGACAATTCAGTTCCGCGTCCACATCTTAAAAAGATAACTACCTTAGGAAGAATAACTGCTCGTTGGAATGACCATAAAAAAAAATAAAGCTTAAAAAGCAAAAGTTTCTAAGGCAAATGTAAGGAAAGCAATTTGAGAATTTACTGCTATGGACTTTTGAATAAGGTGAGACACTTGACAAGTATAACAAGAAAGTCTACTTTGGATTATCCTTACACACTACTTCCAAAATGTCTAACCTCATGCTATTTACCTCTCATCTTACTTTGCAATCAAGTGTTAGAGAAGCTCTGTTTTTTCAGTAGAATGCCAACAATACTGGAAAAAGGCCCTGACTCAAACCACACAGCTCACAGCCAGACATCTTGACATCCCAGAGAAGACTCTGCTGCCACATTCTGCAGGACTGTCCTAAATATCACCACATGGAAAACTAAACAGAATAAACCAATTTATAAAATTGTTTTTATTTATTAAAGTGTGGAGTTAAAATCCTCTAAATGCTCCTTAATCATCTTGCAGATCATCTTCCCATTTGAATGACACGGTGTTAAGAAATACCATAAAACATTTGATTTGCTTCTTTATTCAAATACTCGCTCTTGATTCCTGAAGATATATCATAGCAAACATGGAACTTGAATTAAAATCTAGTTCTTATAAAAATCATTGCTTTTTAGTACATACCAAAAATATACACACTCTTCTGTATTAAGTTATCAATGGAAGTAATTGTGGCCTTTCTCACTGACCTTTTCTTGGAAAAGCAACTTTTGCACTAAGCTGGTAACTTCCATGCTAGTATCTCCTCCCCCAGTGATTTACCTCAAGGGATGCGATGCTTTCAGGATCAGTATTTATTACTAGCAGTTCCCAAAGCTTTTAACTAGTATTTCACAGAAACTGAGATCAGGAACTTTTCATACCAAAGAAGTTTTATTTCCTTGGCAATTTCAGTTTTAACAGTGTATTTCATCCTACCCCATTCATGCTGTGGAAAAGCTCACAATTCAAAAGCAAAACTCTGCATTTCCCCTCAAATAGCAAGAACAGCTCTTCCCTGTATGTATCGCTAGATCAAATGTACTGTGATTTTGATGTCTGAAGACACAGAAAATGGAAGCCAGCAATCTAATACAATAAAACCCCCACTGAACTGTAGCATTACCTACACATCTGTCATAGTCAGTAACACAAGTGCTCAGTTATCCACAATGCCGGTCCAGCACGATGCTTCAATTTGTGTTGTCCCTCAACTGTCACCTTCACCTCCCAAATCCTAACATATCAAGTGCTACCACAGTCTGGTAAGAATTACATTCTTCATTGTATTAACAGCTCACTATGTACTTCAGAGCAATATATTAAACCAATCAGGGCCTTGAAAGGCCCTGACCACTGGATTGATCCTTAAAAATAGGTTTTAACTACATTAGTCCTTGGGGTAAATTTGTTAGTTTCATAATTCAAACTGCAGCCATTTACAATCTCAGTAACACCAGCYTGCTGTATCCCTCCTCCTGTGGAAACAAGAGGATATGCTTTCATAAAGGAAGCCTAGGAGCCCACACATGCTAAAGTGACCTTTTGCTCTCCAYTTCTACTCAAATTCAAGGCTACCATGCCAAAGCCTTTTCCCCCAACTTCTCACAGTATTGTAATTACCACAACACAGAAATTCAATTTTACAGCAACCATAATCTAATTCTTCATGCTGAAGGCCACACAAAGCAGTAATGTTAACATACGTTTAACTAATTGTAAAATGGATAAATTGCACTGCCAAGGACTTTAATAAAACCACTTGATTCATCTCTTTCATGGTTTCTTCCGTAAATAACATTTTAAGATTAAATCAGTCARCTGCAGTCACAGCATTCCAATTTATTTTTCGTGTTTTGTGTTATAGTAGGCATTCAATGTAAAGCCATTCTTAATTAGGTATGAAGGGACGTGCTGACATATTACAATATAACCTTTATTAGATAAGAATTTAGTATAGATTCTTTTTTTTACTGTGAATGAGTACACAGAAGACCAGATACACCTGTTCTTAGTTTCTCTTTAACAATACAATAGCAACTCTGGCACTGAAATAGGCTGAAGATACACATAAGTCAGGGGAAAAATAAAAAAAATTAGTTTTGTCTATACTACAAATCGTCAACTCTTTACTGACCACAGACCTGAGATCACCTCCGTCTAGAGACACAGGAATTCACATACCACACATGGTATCCCCATCTATTCTTTTTTCCATCATCTATAAACATTCGTGGAAAATTTCAAAATCGGTGTCTTTGTTCTTGCACTCACTCTTACATAATAAATATTCTTTTCCTGTGCTTAAAAACAATAACAACCAACACCAATGATCAAAGAGTGGTTTGATGACTAAGCACAAAGATCTTCCACCTCTGGAAACTGGGTTAAACAATTTGATAGACAGCAGAAAGCTGTCAAAAACACAGGAGCCTAACTACTTACTTGTGAGATGTTCAAAGTSAGCAGCAAGCACTACAAACAATGCCCTACAGACTTTGTCCACTCATGTCTGTCTCATCTAGAGGTGATTTTCTCTTCTACAAGGCTAATACAGAAGAAAAAAATAAACACCCCACCACAAAGGCATGGGGAACTACCAAGAGAGAACAGATAATCCTTAAAGAATCATGTTCTCCTCTGAATAAGAGGAGCAACTGGAGTAATCCAAACTGGTAAAGACAGACTACACTCTAAGCCAATCTCCCCCTGAAGTTTAGGGAAGTACAACAGGCCAGACTTCTCATTACTGAAGCAATTTTAGCATTGTGTCATACCACTGGGACAAGTACAGTCCATGCTGCTGCAGGTGAAAATAGCCTAAGTATGGAAGCCTGACCACCACTGCTGGTGGGAAAGGTTATGAAAGCTCTAGACCATAAAGAAAACATTGTTCCAGCTTTGAGAACAGACCTTCTAATAGGTGTTTTTCACTGTCTGTGACATATTTGTAACCTCAGTCCACACATATATCAAAACCAGCTCACTTTTTCAGTGTAAGATTCTACAACTGCCTGCAAACAATGACAAAACTCACATCAGAGATAGATAACTCACTCCTGTGTGAGCTCATGCCCAAAACTTCTGTAAAATAGCTCTTCCATTTCTCCCACTCTCCCTTAACACCTACTGTAAAACAGAACAGATAGTTCCAGAAGGATGAAATACAGCAGTTAAAAATAAAAGAAATCAATTTCACACTCCAGGCATTTGCATAAACAGCTCAGTTGAAGTTTACAAAGCAATGAATTAGCCCGAAAATCTTAGTAATTAAGGCATTCAGAYAAGAGTTCTCATGCTTGATGTTTCACTTCATTTATCACTCGGTATTTCTGTAAGTTGTAAATACATTGACACTAAAGCAACAATATTGAAGATTTAGGTATTGTCTTGATCTGAGAAAACACACACAATACAGAACACTGAAGTTATTGAACAACCTATTTTCCAGGTTCCACGTATTTCCAGGTTCAGYTAGTGTTGAGGACAGAAGCCTACTGTGTTACTCAGCTGAATGGTGCCTACAACCAGTCTTGGTCAAAAATAAGTAGGAAGTAACATAGGAAATAAAAAATATTAGCAGTAAATGGAAAAATTCCCAAAAATCAAATAATCATTAAGGTTGGAAAAGACCTCCAAGATCATCAAACCCAACTTTTGGCAGAATACCACCATGTCCACTACACCATATCACAAAGCACTATATCTGCTAAGCTTTCTGTTGCAAATTGTTTACATTTAAGTCAGGAATAAAGTTGCTTTATTTTCAAAATCTCACATTTAAATGTTTGCTAATAGTTATAAAACTACTTTTTTCTTTAAACAAAACACTGATGTTATTTTCCCAGCTAAAATGTTTTTCTTTTGTTAGTCTCATGGCTAAAACAACACTATACATATACTTCAGCAATATAATGTAATTGAACAAGAAATTAATCTTTTCTTCTATAATTAAGGGAAACTAAAATCTGGCATGTGGAAGTCTAGATTTTTTTTTTGACCATCATATGATTCAGATGTCAGCAAGAYAGCCTGAATAATTTAATGACCCATGCCACTTTAAGAAAAGGCTTAAAGTAATAAAATTTATCATCTTGGTCAGGTTAAAGCATTTAGTCAATGGGGCTGAGAGCAATTCAGCTCACTAGCTGATCCACCCAATTGCTCTCCTACCTACTGCACAGRCCCTCATGGCCACCTGATGTCAGGGTTCTGACACATCTGCAGACTTGTACTGAACTGCCATCCATAATTCTGCTGTAACTTACACCAGCTGGAGAGACAAAATCATTAGCTACACTTGTTACTCATTTCAGAGTCTAAAGGTAGTGTTTCATAAGCACCTTATCCCCTTCCCTCTTTCTTAAATCATTGTTCAAGTTTTATACATCTACAGTTTGCCTGAAACAGACACCTCCTTGGGTACCAACAGTTCAAAATCATTTAATGCATAAGCTATTGCTACAAAGGCATTTAGAATTCACTAGCAAAGCTACATGGGAACAACTATACTAGAGCCAGGCTCCAATGAAAGAAAACATTTTATTAGCAAGGACATGAACTGAAAGATTAAAATCTGTCAGAAAACCAGTAATTTCTGAGAAACTTTAAAGCTTTGTCTTTTATCAGTCAGTTATCTTAAGCTTCTAGGCTGCTTCTTTGTTGCAAAATTTTACCTTGATGACAAATTAAAACATGTAGCATTACAAACACACTGATTATTCAACGAATAAAGAAATAGAACAGATTGGGAAAGCAAATGACCACATAAACATCAAATGTTGGCCAAAGYTAGAAAGTTAAAACAGTTCCTTTTCTTTGTACATAAAAGCAAGAGTAAAGCAGTTGAATTAACAAAACCTTAATCATACTGTTTACAATTGGTTACAGAATGAGCCCTTCCAAATCCCTCTCAGAAAGAACTGCAGTACTGTAGCTCCATATCAACTCCACGTTATGCCACAGTTCAATGGGAAAAAAGTGCAACGTTTAGTTCTCTACATCAGGGTGGAGAAATAAAGGCTTAAAGGCAAGAAAAGTCAGTGACTGTGTTACAAGTCRTAAGTGATGTGACATCCCCTTGCATAAACACATCAAAATAAAGTCTGATCTGTGCTCAGTACTTAAGCAGTGGTCCTTAAACCTGCAGCAAGAAGYTAGAAYTTAGAACGAATGTTTCAAACCATGAAAATCCAGAGCTAAAGACACTCCTGAATCTTTTTAGGATGACAAGTTTTCCACACAGGTACAGCCCAAGACAATTGCAAGTATCATGAAGGTAGAAATCTGAAAACTTTGCATTACAACTTACTGTGTAAGTGATAGCTGCCAACATTCCAATCACAGTCAAGGAACTAATGGAAAATGAAAGTGCAGTCAAGCCATCTGCAAAAAAAAAACCCACAAAAACAGAACCTGTTGAAAATACAGTAGGTGTATAAGAACACATCTTCCTGAATTAGTTTCCRGAAGATATTTAAGCTCATGAGAAAGAAGATTAATACATAGCTACCAGTTGTAACACAGATGAAAAATTTACCTAGAAAAGCTTTTTGACCACAGCAGAGCTTTGTCCCAAACTRCAGGATCCAGGACAGACTATTATCTTTGTTAAAAGCTCACAGGAGCCGCACTCACCCAAATGGTTGAAAAGCCACTAATGAACATGCTCCCACAGCTGTCTAATACCTCTTTTAGACTTATTTCTGGCCTCTCCAGGGTGCCGTAGTAACTTGCACAACTTTCATGTGCATTCTGGATGGTTCGTCTTAGTTTTGTTTGCTATCACCTGATTTCTCCTACTAAAAGCACTATCCAGAATCAGACAAGCATGGATCCTTCAACAAAGCAAAAAACTCTTCAGCTTCACTCAACGTATGTACAGACCAACAAACAGGAAAAAGTTCAGGGGACTACATAGTTGCTGTAACCTTATAACTCTAGTAATTAAAAGAGATAGYAGAAGACAAGAGTGACCAAATAAAAAGGTATTTGACTTGCTAAACCTACTGCATAATTCTTCAGAACAGCTCTGACCCTAACCTCCTTGTCACACAAGATACACAAGYGGTTTTGGTTACTTAGTAACATCGAAACTTATAGTAAATTACAGAAATTAACTTTCAGCAAACAATTTCATGTTTGTGCTCAGTCATAACCAGAGTTTACTGTTCTCCCCTCCAGTTAATTCAAGAATTTATAGTACAATAAATTTTACTTCTACTCATACAGATACAGTAGCCTGTTTCCATTCAATAGCTAATTTCCATTCTTATTTACCRAATACAGCACTAAGCAGTCACAAACTGAGCAATCATAACCTCCCTCTATGAGAAGCTACACCCTTCTTCTGTCTAACCCTACAGGCCTCCCTCCACAACCACCAAAAATTAATAGAACAGCACAACCAAATCCAACTTCACTGCTCAAATCTCTYCTTTACTATTTTTGCTAGACAATATCAAGCAACTTCCCAAGAGCTAGAAGCAATATATTCCTGTGTTTCAAATACTACAGCTATGTTTAAAACTTATTTTAAAAAACAAACAAAAACCATGAAAACTCACAAAAACAAACCTAGCACTATTTTTCCTTCAGTAGTTGTGAAAATTTGAGTTGTTTCTGAAGGTTTTAGGGGGGAAGAAAAAGAAGCCCACAAGTGACTCCTACTTATAACATATTGCACAATGCACTTACACACYGTATTTGATGATCCTCCTGTACAAGTATTTGAAGCCAACATTTACTATCTATCCATTCCAGAAGTCTGAACTAGGATGAATGGAACATTAAGAAACTAACTGGCTGAAAAATTGATAATTGTATACCAGAAGTATATTATCAGGCTTTGYCTCAGTGGATGAGTTTGCATTCCTTCCACAACCCTACAACCAACTACCAAGTGATAACTGKATGTTTATTCTATGTCTCAAGATCTTTGTATTCCTTGGGCCACTAAAKACAGACAAAGGAAAAGGGTAAATTAATATAAAAATAGGACAACAGGTAAAGACAATGGGCAAGCATTTTGTTCTTATWTCTCCAGCACCTGGAACACAAAAGAACCTTCTGCAGAGAGCTGCTGCCTGTGGAGTTTCYCTATGAAAACACAAGACGCCCTTGTCTGGGGGTCTTGGGAGACAGCAATCTGAAGATAAGGTAGCAGCATGCCGTGCCAGCATGGAAGTCCCATGGCATCCCAGGCTGATTCAACAGCAGCATGTCCATTAAGGAAACGACCATATAGTGCAAYCAGTTCTGAGGCCTCTGCTACAGGTTAACACTGATAAATCTGAGCAAGTTAAGGAAGAACTAGGTTGGCTGGAAGTTGGAGCACATGCTGTGCAGAGCAGCTGAGGGAGTCAGGCTTGTTTGGCCTGGGACAGAGACAGGTTTGGAGACACCCAATACAGCCTGTCTGCTTAGCAAAGAGGAGGAGCCCAAGCAGCAGTGCCCAGTTGTCATGTGTGAGACAATGGGTGACAGCACGTATATCCACAACAGGTAATAGGAGAGATTTTTCCACAATGAGTTCAGTCTCCAAACTCAGGAGGTTTTGAAGAGCTAGGTGATAAAGCCCTGAGCAACCTATTTGGATCTTACAGCTTCCTTCTTGGTACAGATTTAAATAGATGGCCTGAGGTCTCCTCAACCTGAATTATCCTACAAAATTACAAATCACAAGAGAAYGCTGATAGAAGACAAAAATCAGACTTTTACATCCCAACCCAGCATTTTCATAATTTTACYTTCCTAGAAATAAACATTGGCTGTAGTGTATTTCATAGCAAAGACAGAGCCAAATACTTTGTTACAGTCATATCAAGGTCACCTGGAAAAATTAGCTTACATCTCAGCTCAACCATTATCACAACCTGCATAAACAGTTTAAGAAGCTTTTTTTCCTGTGCTGTTATAATCTTTGGAAAGCAAGAGAAATAACGACAAACAGACAGCCAAAACATTCAATAAGCTATGGATTTGTTCTCCCCATTTCCTAGGCTTACAAGCACAGATAACAGCACAGAGCATATTATGATTAAAGACTCTGCAAGGATGTCAAAGCAAACAAGAAAAGCTTTGAGTATTTAAGTGGCAAGAGGAAGAAGAGGCAAAATAGGGGCTTGCTGCTGAGTGGTGCAGGGGACCTGGTGAGACAGGACTTTTCCACCACAAGTCTGAGGTACTGGATGCCTTCTTTGCCTCAGTCTTACTAACAAGACCAGACTTCAGGAAATCCAGGYTAGGGAATACTTAAGCAAAGTGTACATATAAAGTTGATGGGCCCTGTAGTGATTAGCCAGCTCTGTCAGTGTTTGGGGTATGTCATTGCAGGGAACTTTTAGTCAGTACAGAATTCCCAGAATAATGCAGAATATGACTTGATAAAGGCTTGTATGATTATATCCTAAAACATTCACACAAAAGCCAATACTTTGATGCATATCAAGAATGAAGCACATAATGGAGTACTTATGCATTGGGATGAATGTTTGTTAGACAAACTTTTAGTTACCCTTTTTTTGAATACATTTGAAAAGTGGTATCAAGTCTGTATTAGCTCACCTATAAAACACTTCCTTCACATCTTTACCCTGAAAACATACMTTAGCTAAACTAGCTGAACTACATCACCTAGGTGTTAAATACTATTCCATGGAGTTTGGCCTTCTCAACAGCTCTTTACAGCCCCACTGTTGTTTAACAAATGCAAACAACAATTGTAGAAGATGTCAGTATTCTAAGAACAAAGGGAAGAAGTTGTAACAGCCACAGGACTTTCCTGTCTAAACAGACAGAACTAGTCTCTTCTATAGTGAACAGCAGTGCTGCATTTAATTAGGTAAATGATTGAAGACTGTCACAACATGATACACACTCACCATATCCTGAAAGTTAGTGAACTTCAGCATCCAAGCAGCATTTAAGAACTGACTTAAATGAAGACTATGGAAGAAAGTATCCTCCTCTCCCCACAATAAATATCAGCAGACACAGCGTTAAAGTCCTTGCTGTCAAATGGGGACTTGTATTTAAATTACAGAGAGGAGACGCTGGCAGTGTCTGCTTTCAAGATAGCTCTAATTTTTGTTTTTCTCTGAACAGGAAGAACAGTCTTATTGTAAAGACATGCTGTAGGTAAGCAGTCAGAGAAGTTAAAAACTGCCACCAAGGAAGTTCATTATCTTGTTCAGTCAGTGAACAAGTGGCAGAGGTCAGTGGAGTAGCAACTCATACAAATCTCAGAACAAATCTCAAACTTACGACTACTTCCAAATTCCTCAAACAGAAGCTTCACTTTCTCCCACTCTGTGGAATTCTTCTTGTTGGGAATATCCAAAGGAACAAAAGCACTGCAATACAAGGAAACAAAAAACAACTTTATTACCCTAATTAGTGAAAAATCAGGAAAATTCTACTTCTAAATTAATAGAAATCCATTCATTCCTGAAGAAAAGGCAGTGTTTCACTTTATTCACATTCCCCTCAAATGCTGCATTTGGATCAGCAGAGTACGTGTGTGTGTGTGTACAGTCACATCTGAGGTCAATGAACAAGTGGTTTTCCATTTACCAGTCCCAAGAGAAGCAAGGACCTGACACTCAAGTACCATTAAAAGACATGTTAGTATGATTTACTATCCTGATTTGATTCATATGCAAAGGAACAAATAAACTTTAAGCATCAATTGAGCAAAATTCTCTTATAAATATACACTTCTGAAAGCCAAAATAATCATTTCCCAAACAAGCATAAAATAGAAAAGGACATGTTTAGCTTCCATTATTAACCTAAACACATTTGCTCCATTCCAGTTTTTGTTCTGTAGTTGGCCAAGAGAACTGAGCTGCAGAGAAGTTCATTAAGTTTTTTTGTTCTTCCACTAAGTAGATAAGCAAAGAACACTCAGAATAATGTCAGGTAAAACAGTTCCCTAGCTGAAAGCTTCCTGTTGTCAGGCTCTAAAGTGAACTARTAAGAATAACTCTATAGCACTTCTACAGACAAAACAGCTGAGTTTGTAATAGCTGGAAAAACAGTACCTCCATACAAAAAAAMCACTGAAACCATAGCTTTGAGACCTGAAATAGAATGTCTGCAAGTCACAAGAAGACAGATTTGAAGGCAAAGAATGAAAGAACTCAAACCAAAGTCCATAAAGAATGTTCACAAGTATCATTTGGACTTGTATGACAGACTAAATAATTAGACCCCTGCTTGAAGTCCCAAACAGACACATATATTCCAGGAGCAGTCTCAAACCTAAAGTACAAGATATATGCTTTTGTTTCAAAGGTTAGGGCTAAACCAACCATGTGCACATATGATCACCACATCAAAACCAAACTGATACTCTGCCAGAAAAAAAAAAGCTGACACTTTAAAAGTCAATATTTTGATTTCTAAAACAAGCTTCTTGACTGTGCAAGAGGTAGATTGAAGGCTAGCATTTGCTTAAGTTGACACATGCCTGTTGACTTAGGATTTAGTTCTTGTATCTGCCTCTAGGAGGAATGCTTTCCATAAAACAGCATCCAGACAAAATAAAGACATGAGTATTAAAACCAAGTGAAGCAACATTTTAACTTACAAATGACTGAAAGAAATAACTGCAGGTTTATTTGCTAAAAATTGTTAAAAAAAGGAGACTGAGAACATAACTGAGCTCAAGTCCTTTTTATTTCAGCATGACTAYRGATTTGCCATTTGCAGACCACAATCAGGGAACAAACAAGATGAAAGAACATTTTAGGATATTTATAACTTGCTTGCTTTTTTTACCCCTGAGAATACCATTTTGTTTTTTTTGCTGAGACTACCTACAACCATCATGTCAAAGGACATTAATCAGAGCAGGGGGTACTGAATTCTCTTCAATTAGTACTCAGATAAACTTTGACTGAAGGAGATGGACATCTGATTCTGCTCCTGCTCAAATTTCATGCACCAAAGACCCCAGAAAGGAACACAGGAGTTATCAATTTAGGTAATGCAAGCAAACAAAACAGCTCAGCTGTGATGTCTGATACTTGGAGTTCTGGACACAAATCTAATTATTAACTGTGGTAATTTTAAGAAGAGAAGCAAATTGTTATGCTGTTCAAAACACATCCTGGGCAAATTATGATTAAAATCTTGATCAATATCTAAGCTGCAGAACAAGGAAAGTAAATGCAAGACAAGCAGTTTAAAACTATTCAGTCTTGGCAGGGCTAATACACAAGYGTAGATGAGTAAAGTTTGATCCTTAAATCAAAGGGTGTCATTAACTGCCATCCTCAGGAAATTATTTTCCAACACACCAGATTTAGACTCATTTCCTTAAGTGAGTTCTACAGTGATATAATTTGCATAACTATTTATAGGATAATTAGATCTATTCATAGCTTAAGAGCTAATGGTTCTAGAAAATTTAAGGTAACCAGTTTAATTCTAAATACTGACAGCCAGGGAAGCATGCATTTTGGAACCAAACATTCATTCAAAAACAACCATTTTGTTTCATACCAGACTGCTTAAGGGTKCCTTAATGTAGATTGCAGTATCTCAAGCCCCTTGACAAGCACATGACATTTAGAGAAAGTACAAAGTACATCACATATAAGAAGGGAAAGGTATGACAAGTAAAAACTATTTTGGAGCATCCCAGTATAAATTCACCCTATACTTCACTTTTAATGGTACCCTCTATCAAGTTATTTTYGTGCAGAGGATTTAAGTGTTACAGACATCCATGCTCTTGCCAGACAACTGTTTTGTAACAGAGAAGTAAGAGGTACAAACACTTCTCCTGATAACAATTTGGACAATAACATCCTGCTCACTGAGCTGTGTTATCAAGTCAGAAAAACCTCCAAGATTATGTGACAAACAAAACAGATTTGTTTCCCAAAGTAGTCACAATGATCTCTAGTGGAGCAAGGGCAACATCCTGATAAGAATAAGACACTCAAACTTTGAGCTTAATATAGCTTTTATAATTCACCTGAGGACAGCTGACCAAGGAAGAGGCAAAAACCTTCTTATGCAGACCTTTAGAACTATTTATTGACCTGTTTTAATAATAGAGATTACTTCCTAAACAAATCAGAACAGAAGCTATATGGCTACGAGACCCTAGTCATGTAAGCACAGGAAAAAAGACTATTTGTTAGGCACTTAACAGGAAATAGTCCAACCTCTCTCACTCTTGTAACCTGTGTGCAGGAACACTCTAGTCCATGAAGCCTAGACATCCAGAGTCAAACCCAGTACATAAAAGTCCAGTCTATTTTAACATAACTCTGAGCCTAACTACCAGTGAGAAAACCCCACTACTCCAAGACCAGGCTTCACTAYCACATTCAAACCACTCATACAGAAGTTACAGCTCCAACGTGTTTATCTCTTTCCTGTCACACTGGACTTCTGTGGCCACTCCCTGCTCTTGCTATGAAAACAGCTGACTAAAGTAACTTCTTCAGAAAAAGCATACACAAACACTGAGATACATCCTATTTAATCTATATATAACTACACYAGAAATAGAGTTCACATTTTTCTTMAGCACAGTCAYCTCAGTTGCCTCTAAAACTGAGCCTCTTCCCCTTGAAGGCAGTCTTGCAGTCTCACTTGAAGGGGAAATAAAAGAACTACCTTTTTCTGTCTTAGTGGGAGAGAGGAATTAACATGCTTACAGCTACTGAGGATTCAGCTGACATTTACTAGAGACACTACCAAGATTTCTAAACTGGACATGTTATACATCTATCTATACCTATGACACATATAAACTCCTACAATCTCTTATAAGAGCAAATACCTTATTTTCACTTAAAAGGACAACAGACTTGATAGAAATGTACCTTTAACTTTTATCAAAACGAAAACAATATTCCAGTAAAGATGGTGTACAACTAGAAGCATTGATTTCACTCTAGTTTCTACTTCATGCTCCAAGTGCTTTGACATGGATCATTTTAGCATACATTTTACAATTTTTACCAACTTTATTGCTGTGGTCAAAATGCTAAAAAGCTTATGACACATTAGAAAGACTCAGTACTGGTGTGCATGTCATGCTTAATGACAATCTGAAATCAATTTCCTGCTACTGCTTGGAGTTTAAGAACAACAGCACTTGCTGCAAATAGCTTACTCCAGAAATATTTGCCTTTTAAACAAATGCCAGCAAAAGCCAGTAAAAGCTTTATTAATTGTGCCAGCAAGGCACAATTAAGTAAAGTATAACCTCACACTACACTTACATTCTTCAGACAACATTTTCATCAGGAAAGTATAAGCAGATAACAGCTAATTATGTTCCTAAAAAGCTGCTTTACAAGGTCCATTTCAGAAAAAGCACTTGAGAAAGGCAGAAAACTATTTGATGAACATGGATGAGAACAAATTTTTTACTCCCTGTTGAACAGCAYTGATGTAGTTGTGTCAAAGCCACCATGTCCTTGATATCGATTCACACTGCTCAGCTTAGAAGMACAAGTACCTCCACAATTAAGAAAACCATTTTATCTTCCAGTTAAACTCTTACTTTTCAGGTACATAATTCTCAGGATACTTAAGCCCTATTAGTGATTAAGCTRATGTTGATTATACAGACTGAGTGCATCATAATTTACCTCTTAAAAGAACAGAAGAGAACTCTGATAAATAAATCTTGCAYAGAACAGTGCTCAATACAAATACTTACCCAATTAACAGAAGAACAGCACAAATTGTGATGAATCCCAGGGTGTATTTGAGTGCAGTTTTAACCTGCTGAATATTAAAGAGAAAGTTAATACATTGATATAAAATGAATATAAAGGGATTTGTGCAAACTATGAAAAAGTATACTTAGCATAACAGGCATTCTACAAAAAACCCCACAAAAAGCATGAGTAGTTTTATATATAAGTCATAATTAYACATTCTTAAAGAGTCTCATAGTTTGAGAACTGTGAACAATGACATAGAATTCTGTTTCCATCAGAAGCTATGCATTTGAGCAGCTGTGGCTGGAAGCCTGGATATATTCAGTGCTAATACACTCCAAGAAAATACCTTGCTACTAATACTTTATTAGTATTAGGCTATTATTAAAAGTCTTCTTATGTTAAGATTACAACTAAACAGAAGAGAAAAAACTAGTTTACTAAGTGATTAGAGGATTCTTCAGACAAGTATTTTCATTTGAACTGTAGCACCTTATTGGCATGCAGTTACTGTATCCCTTTGGAGGTCTTAAGTCAGTGCATTACAAAAGTAAACATGTTAGATTCAGGTAAATTACTACTGCCTACTTCAAGAAAAACACTTCTACTACAGTAGAAAAACACTAAATTTGAGTACCTATTTCAGAATCTGMACCATCTTCCTACTCTCTACTTTAAAAGCTGACACTATATATGGCTTTTATTCTATGGGAAGTCCCACATGGTAAGTTTTTAACTTCCTGTGTATGAAAACTTGCTMAAAAGAATTTTTACAAAGTTTAAAGWATTCATGAAAATAYAGACATTACTTACTCACCTCACWAGAGKTTCAWTTCATGWGAGACCACAGCTCTTAGAGCAGACAATGTCAGACCATGYCTTACAAAAAGTTGCTCCAGGATTTTTATGGAACTATAGTAATAGAYTTAAACATTACAATGCCAATACCATTTCTAAGTAAAAAATCATTCTTGCTTTCGTATTTTGGCTATGTTCATTTGCCTTTTCATTTCTTGGTGCATTTGCTAGAGTAAACTTACTGAACATGTGTTGCCATCATCTTCTTCCTTCTCCTCATAATAGAAATAGACAAAGGGAATCCACAGAAAAACGCAGAACAGAATGATTGAGTACAGAGCTAGGGGGAAGAATTAAATGAAGAGACAGTTACATTGGCACATCACTTATTACACAGTAATTCAAAGGAAAGAGTAAAAAAGTAAAACATTCATCTCCTCTCATTCTAGCTCTTAACTTCAAGTATTTAAAAGTTAGTAAAACTAACTGGCCAACATACAAACATATTACTATGCTGTGAACTCCAAAGAACTTTAAARTGAACCCTTTCAGACTAAGGATTTCAGACCCATCTTCAACTCAGCAATAATAGAAGACTAATCAACTGTATGCAAGTGATAGACAATACTAGCACACTAACTTAAAGCATAGTGAAYAAAAGCAAGCTAAGCCACCCAAGAACAGGTAGTTCAAGAAAATGTATATCAAACGTAACTAATTTAAAGCTATTTTGCTCACTGGATTTAGCATTGGATTCTACTATTAAYATAAGAACATCACAGATGAAAGACATGGTTGTTACTGACCTCAATTCACAAAACAAAACAAGCTGTATCAATATAGTATCATCACTTCATGCTCCCTTTTTAGAAGGGCTAATTGGAGATTGCAACAGACARCTGAGTAGCCACTTAACCAAAACAGTCATACTGTCATGTCACTCTGATGTGGTAATCAAAGGAAAGTACAAGGTTTAACACATCTTGACAAATACTATCAAGTTTTGAAGACATTAAGACAGTTGGTCAAAATCAATTGGACTGAGTATGCAGTGATATGAAAAGACCAATTTCAGGTAGAGAATTCCAAGCTTAAAATTTCAGCTCTCTGTATTATGAGTTGAACATGCTTTAGAACATGCTTATTTAGTAAAATATTTTAAAACTCCATATTATCTTATACTATGAATCTTGCAGAAGTCCATTAGGAAGCTAAAAGCTGTGAAGCAGTGTGTTCCAGTATCTGCATTCCACAAGAAAAGCATCCTATAATAGTTTATTAAGCCTTCAAAATGTCAGAAGTGCTACACAAAGACTGCTTGTACCAGCACAAAACACCTTCGATGGAATAAGTACTCAGGACCACATAAGTCCTGCAATCTTTCACTATTTTTCATCTTTGCCCCATTCAGCATGGCCAATTAACACCTTTCCATATTCACATATATATGTAATTAACACCTTTCCATGAACATATTAATTCCCAGCTTAAGTTTGCCACCTCTTATCTTGGCTAGGGCATTCCTCACAGTGCCCACATGCTCCAAAGAAACCTACCTCAGCCTTTTTTCCTGAGCTTGGTATAGAAGCCTAATAAAGTATTAACACCAAGACTAAATATGAATCACTAATTATATCTAAATAGAATTCATTATTTGGAAAAATATTTCAAAATGTTAAAAAGTATCTACTGTTTAGTGTACTGAGTATGGCAATGAAAGAAGAGAAACAAGTTCTCAGTTCATGAACTCTCACATTTGCCAAGAGCAAAACATTCAGGGCTATAAAACACCTTGAAACCTCAAACTCAAAAAAGAAACCTTCCTAAACACTCAAGAACAGTATTCATCCCACTCCAGTATTGTGACTGCTTTCAGAAACTAAGCCTGTCTAATCTAGAATCTGTTTTTTAGACTAGTCCAAAATCTACACCACAATGGACCAGTAAATCAGGCAAATTACACACATCAATAGTCCGAGGTCAGGATAATCAGCCCACAGAGGTCACCACAAGCACGGAAAAGCCTCACTTCCAAGTTACACTACACTGAATTCAGCATTCCTTACTCATGAGGTATGCCCTTAGCTCATTACATAATGAGACTGTGATCCATGTTTCTTCCAAGGGGACAAAGGAAGAACACGTAGATTACCAACATTATGAACTGTATGGGTAACTTCATTTACAAAGAATCATTAAGGTTGGAAAAAAATTGCAAGGTCAAAACTTCACATATGTTATCTGCTGCCACTAAACTGCTAGAGAATCACAGATTAAACAGATCTTCAAGCATTGTACACAGTATTATAAACATTCAGTAGTATAAACTCCAATCTACACTTAAAATTGCAAAAGCACTGCAATTTGCGCTGTTGAAAAACTGGGTTGCCACAGTAAATTTAGAAGAATAGCACAGAAAAAATGCAGCTTTGAATTTGCTTTTCCCAAGAAAATCATTCCAAGACAGATCTTTTTGCTTACATATGAGGTGGTTTTAAACTGCCTGTGAGGATTTTTTTTAGTAAGAATTGAAAATAACTCACCTATTTGAAGCAAAAGATTGTGCCTGCTATTCTGCTACAGAAGCCAGAGGTGGAGTGGCTGAGATCACTGGGTCTGTTCAGCCTGGAGGAGACTGAGGGGACACCTCAGTGCAGTTACAGCTTCATGTCAGGGGAAGAGGGGGCCAGGCACTGATCTCTTTTCTGTGGTGACCAGTGACAGGACCTGAGGGAAAGGCCTGAAGTTGTGTCAGGGGAGGCTGAGGCTGGATATTAGAAAGAGGTTCTTCCCCCAGAGGGTGTTGGGCACTGGAACAAGCTCCCTAAGGAAGTGGTCACAGCACCAGCCTGACAGAGTTCAAGAAGTGTTCTCAGGACAATCCTCTTAGGTGTGTGGTTCTTTACATTTACATGGTGGGACTATATGGGTGTTCTGCACAGGGACAGAAGTTGGACTCAGGGATCTTAATAGGTGCTTTCCAACACAGCATATTCTATGGTTCTATGTAACGTAAACAGATTTGCCCAAGTGTCTATCAAAAAGACAGAGAAAACTGATCATCTGGTTTTTGACTTTTAATTTTCAGAACTCATGAAAAAGGAAATGCAGCACCTTTCATCAGCCCATAAAACTTCGTTACCTCAGGGCAAGCCTCTAATTGCCTGCTGTCCTACCCAATAAAAGGGCTGTTTATTCCCTGAAAARCTAACCTTCAAAAGCAAAGGTCAGCAAACAACCGGTCAACAGAGTGGCAAAAATATTCCCTTCCCCCAACTCCCCTGTGACCTTGTGGCATAAAACATTGTCTCAGCATTCAGGGACTGCTCTTCCTTCTAGTTCAGAGGTTCAACTTTTGTTTCAAAAMATTTTTCTGGGTTGTATCAGAAGCTTGAAGCACTATCACTAGAMCTGTGTTTCACTATAGGGCCAGTACAACAGTGCTTCCTGCCACAGTCTAAGGAATCTTCAGCAACAACTTCATAAGGTTTGTCYGTTGTAAAGTAGTTCCTTAGGGACAACTCTCAAGTTACTCCTGCAGATTTGAACCTCACCAATACAAAGCCACCTTAAGTATGAGAAAGTTACACCTCATAATAGTCTTCAATTAACAACAGTAATGGTCCCTTTATTACATTTTGACTTGTTGGGGTTTTTTTTCTTCTAGAACAACTGGAAAGGTTTCAAACTGACTATCCAAAATCAATATTAACTCAAATCCGTTAAAGACATTATAGCAGGTTCAATAATATTATATTATCAGAAGTCCCTTACATCACACAAAACATGCTTTTCCAGATGGTATCATTTACAAAGGCATTACATAATRTCAGAATTACTAAGTTGCTTAAAACAATRATTTGTTACATACTTCCTCACTTTTTCTGCTGAGAAATCACAAGCTGCTTCTAGAAACTTACAMTCAGTCTTCCTTCCCAAATATRTTATTCCTASAACCCATGAAAAATGTTTTAAAGTAAGTTTTCTTAAAGACTGGAAGAAGTTATCTGTTGTATTCCCAAGTGGAAGTAACAGCATACAAARCAGTAGTGAAATTGAAGTCAGACACTTGTTTGAAGCAATTCACCACAGTAAATTTCAATGCAGAAAGACTTTCAATTTAGGTTCTAGCACATTGCTCCCAGAAAAATTACGCTAATTAGGAAAGTGTTTCTGYAGCTGTAACTCCACAGTATTTGTCAAGTACAGCTAGGGATCTCTCATAGCACTTAGACTGGCTTCTCCTAGAGCCAGRCTACAAAAACATGAAGTCATATTTGACTTGCACTGAATTCCTAGAAGCCCAAATTCTTGTGTCAATGACTCAGTCAAAGATTTATCAAACATTTGCAGTAAGCAGGCAAAACTCAACGTGAAAATCRTTCAAGTAATAACACTTAYCCTTTTGGATARATTCTTAYTCAAAAACTTTACCCTAGGAATCACCATACTACTGCTGACTTAAAAAGGAAATGGAAAATCTAAAGTTTAGCAGAGACTTCAAAGCATATGTGAAGAGATCCCATAACATTTAGCAGACAGTGCTTGCCACACTGTAGCTGGGAGTCATTTAACACACGCAGGTCAAAACCTTAATCCAGCTCACACAAAGATTAGAATCTACCAATATCCTTTCACCATTGACAGAATTTCATCCAAGGACACTGARCATCAAGGTGACTCCAACAGGTAGTATTTACTTACTAGAGGAGAACTACAGAACACCTCCAGGTTACTGCCAATTGTTTCAACCTCCTTCTTTGTGATACAAAGCAAACTACATTGGACATTTTTCAATTATAACACTTTCTGAAAAGAGTTTTCCTTCCAAACAATCTGGCATGCTTTTTTAGAGCATTTGCCAGCCACTGATCATTGTTCAATCACTGAAGTACTGTGAGGCATGTTCTATTACAGCTGGGTTAAGAAATAGTGACACACTAAGCCACTATGGCTTCAAAGCAATTATTAGACTGGTTTCCTAAGAAAAGCTTTTAGGCTGCTGAAATRCCACTTCAAGATATAGATATTTCAAGCTTCACTCTGAGAAGTACCTCATTTACCATTCTGGCAATACAAACTCCTTCTACTTTTGTATGACTCCAAGACACCAAGCGGGTATGAGAAATAACACTTTTCATGGTGGCTAACAACTGCAAAATGCAAAAAAAAAACCAAAAGAAGCTTTTCTTTAGTTAGTTACAGTTTTATCAGTAGAAAGCAATGCACACAGCAAAGTAATTATTAATATTCTAAAATATCAGTTAAATCACAGCCTCCACATTCTAGCTACAATTACAGGTGACTTGGATGGAAGGACAATAACCTAAGTGAACCAATTATTAATACCACAAATTGTCAATACAACTGCAGGAGTCATATAGGATATATACAGTTATCTCTCCATTTTCAGGAGACATAAGAAAATACTGGTATTCATGTTCTTAAGTACAAAAGGGTACTTCACTTCTGTTCATCCTGTCTCTTAAAATAAAAAAGCCACAATGAAATATTTTCCTAGGAAGATAGCAAAACAAAAGTKGAATAGAGGCTTAACTTTCTTCTTCTCAAGTGTTATGTCACTATGCTGGGACTAGATGATGTAGGAGAGGCATTGTGGTTTTATATACAAGTTCTGAAGAGGTCTGAAAAATAACTTACTATTATTGTTCACTTCAACGTAGCTCTAGCTATAAAACTAGTCATGAAAAGGTGTACCTACTCAAATTAAGATGACAAGAGAAAAATATTTTAAAAYCATTTTTAAATCTCTACCACCATCTGGAGGATATGCTATGAAATAAGATGTTTGTCCTACGGTATTTCAAGTAGACCTGTCCAGAAAGGCCAAAAACAAAAGCAGCTTTCCCAACTTAAATCTTTTTCAAAAAATTAATTTAAGACTTACCAAAACATTCAGCTAGCCCATAATACCTTACAGAAATTCATCAATTAGTCTCACAAATCTATAGCAAACAGTCCACAGAAGAGCTTGAATATTCCATCTTACGAACTGTAAAATGCTTGGYCTGTTAAACAAGACTTTGGTCGACTACAAATAACAGAAAGCAAATACAAACCAACTCCACTATTATAAACTGAAGAATCTCTGTGTTAAAAGTTTCTTTTTAGAAACAGAGAAGTCTTCTTACTACTTTTGGCTTTATTYATTTTTATGCTGAGTGAAGCCTTTTCTAGTTTGTCACTATCACCAGCAGGCAACAATTAATCTGTAATTTAACCAAGTAAGTCCAGCATTTGAAATAATTTCCTGATCTAACAAACATATTCAAAAGAACCACAAAATTCTAAGAGAAAAAACTTGAAGTCTTCAGAAATGTGACCAAAAGCAGGCAACCACCTCTGAGTTTGTGTCATTAACTGAAAYAAGCATTTCACTCAAACTGGGCTGAGCACACTTCTATACCCATTACATAAAGCCATTAGTAGTAAAACTTCTCATAAGTTTCATAAGGACCACTAATAAACTGATATAAGACTATGCAGAGGTTTGGTGAACAGATATTTTATTTCAGTCACTTTTTAAAATTTCAGTTCTATTTAGGATTACCACTTTTGAATCAACTCTATGTTCATCCACAGTAACTGTTACTTGGAACACAGGGGTTGCTGAATCTGAAAACTTAAAAGTGTTGCACTCATGCATGCATGAACTTTATACACAGTAGACAAGTTTCACACTACTGCATATGTTAAGTGCCATAAAAGTTACAGCAAAACCATGTGTTTCCCTTAAGGGACCACAAAATACACACACAGGAAATATGTGAACCACAGATTACATAACAGAAACCATTAGCCTTTTCATGAACTAGCATCAGTATATTTGCATTTTTAGGGGGCTCTTGAAGATAAAAAATAAGTCTCTGAAGGGCACCAAGTGTAAGACTCATGTTTTGCCAAAAAGGGATAACCCAGTAGGATCTCTAAAAACTTCATTACTTCACTTAAAGGTCCCATTACTTGAAAAATGTTTAAAAAGCTAAAATACTTACTGTAATATCCATAAAGTACAGTGTCTTCAATTTGCCTTGAAACATTAGCATCAGCCCAGACCTAGCAAAAAAGGATAGAGGCATTTATTATCAAATGTAATAAAAGAAGACTACATTAAAGGACACAAATAGAAGGARATGGATAAAAACACTGCTTCTGAAGAATTCCATGCTAGAGTGGTGGTAACAGTGAAAATCACTGGGCAAACAGGAATAAGCATAGGACAGTTTCACAAAAGGAAGGGTTTAGATCCAAAGGAACACTAAGTAGTTTTGGCCGCTCCCATGTATATTCTGCTAAYTCCCACCGTATCTTTGTAAGAGTCTCTGAAGATGATTATAGAACGGTCTGGGTTAAAAGAGACCTTAAAAGATCACCTGGTCCATCCCTCTGCCATGGGCAGGAACACCTTTCACAAGGTCAGGTTGCTCAAAGCCCCATTCAGCCTAACCTAGGAATGCTTCTGGGGATGGGCATCCACAGCTCCTCTGGGAACCCTGCTCCAGAGATCCATCAACCTCACCATAAATTTCTTCTTTACATACAAATGTATACTCTCAGTTTAAAGCTGATCATTTTCTTCTGTGTCTACAGGCTCTGGTCAAAATTGTTTCTACATCTCTTTATAAGCTCTCTCTTATACTGAAAGGCTGCAACAACATCTCCCCAGAACCTTCTMTTCTCCACACTAAACAGCCCCAACTCTTTCAGACTGTTTCAGAGGGAAGGAGTTCCAGACCTGACTGTTTTTGTGGCCTTGTTTTAACAACTTTCTTGTGCCATGGGCCACACAGTTGGGCAAAGTACAGAATGTACACAATATTTCTACCACAGAAYAGCTTTGTTTAAAATTTGCATACACAGATGAAACAATACTTAGACATAAGAATAAGAAAGAACTTTTTATTGTGCTCAGTTAGATATAATTAGCTAACTTTTATTTTTATTAGTTTTTACATCAGTTTAAGCTATCCTYTCCTTTTTCAGAAGTACAAGACCTCACTTTTTCATTTGAMCAAGACTTGAATTACATGAATATTCAACTTAGCAATATCTAATTTTACAAGTCAAATTCCAAGAGCACTTATATCCCTTATTTGAACAAGGGCAAAAGTAACTGAACTGAGTCAGTCCTGGGGYATGGTCCAGAGAATGGAAGCAATGAAAGTGAAAATACCACTCTTAACTTTGTTGGAAGATGCAGTCAGACAGACGGCTGAAGTCATGTTCTTGTGYCCATTCCCYCTCAAGAGRGGAACTATCRGTTTAAGGAAGCTAMATATCTTATGACAGAATGGTTGGCAGACAAACTCAGGGATTGAATACAACGGTCCAATGCTTTCAGTACAGTTTAAGCATATTTCAGAATTGTTTTAGTTTTGTGGGATCCAATCTACATGTGGTCAAGATCAAGAAAGTAGTTACAAAAGCAGAATTCTTTAAAAGCTAGAGAGCATAACTGAATTGGTGGGGAAAAAAAAAAAGAAAACATCCAGTATTGTCAAAGCTCTTTTTCATTTCTGTATGTAGGCTTTCTTCAAACTGGTAAAATCAATCCCTTTTAGTTGTAAAGATGCACACACTAACAGGCAGATATGAAAATGCAAAYGTGCACACTCCTTAAACACTGCTCCCATAAGACCTAAAGACACTTTRGCATTTGGTTTATCAGTTCTTTCAGAATTGCATAAAGTCTTCTGGAATACGGGCTTGATGACATACAATCAACACTTTTTCCATCACAGAAAATCAGCACCACCTTCCTTTTTCTTACTATATTAAGACTCCAAGTAGGTCAGTTTACATTAAGCTTTTAAAATTCACTGTATCCACTAATTTAGATTATCATCCAGCTGGAATTTGAGTAGAAAACCACACATCCATTTTGATACCCCATCAGCAAAAAAGTTTGAAAAYTACTTTAGCAGAAGGGCTAGAAGCAACACCTGAAGTATCTGTCAGGCATACAAGCTCAGTCTTTGAAGACTTCCAGGCTCACACCGAACAGATTTTAAGTAAGCATTTTCTAGGCATTTGTATTAAAATATGCCACAAAAGAATTTGATTACCATAAATAAAGAACACATACAGAACATTTAAATTGCCTCATGTTAAATACTAAGAAAATGCTTACTTTAATCAAGGCTAAGGGAAAACCAAGGCTGAACTGGACTGCTAGCATTGCTCAATTCCAAGTACCTACTGGATAAAAGGTATCTCCTATGGGCAACAGAGACTTTCAAAATGCACAAAAACCAAGAACAAGCAAGAAAAGCAACAGCGACCTGAAGTTTAAAGAGACACATCCACTCGACAGAAGAGGTAGCCCATAATGGAAATAACAACACGGCTTAGCTGCCCAAGAACTGCTTCTCCTTCAGYTACAGAAAAGCACTAAACAAAATACAGACACAGAACTTTAAACATTGTAATTGCTTTTCATTTTAATTTGAAAAACAAGCTGCACACAGGACCAGAGTAGTATACTAGGAAACTTAYACTAAACCATATTAAAACAGTGAGCTGCTGCATTACACTTAACRAACTCAAATTGCAAATGTGTGCATTTCTCCATTATTTACATCTGCCTCAGCAYACAAACTTTGCATTACTCTGCACAAGAAGAATATGTAATGCAAGCCAATTGAATTCTATATCATAATTATTATGTCAGCTTCCAGTCAGCTGCTGAAGCCCYATATTTAAACAAACTAGAAAGCAAAATGCTTAATTCTGACTGGCAAACTATCCATATGCATAYACCATCAGCAACTCCAAGGCAGTAACCAGTTCATCTGAGCTGTTTCAAAGGCTAGTGACAGCAGCACTGTCTTGTCAAAAGCAAGCACTGCTACCTAACGAGTATCAGAGCTCTGACAGTCTTAACATCTCTGATGACATGCTAAGCTGCTAGGTATAGGAATTTACTCAGCTAGCACATCCAGGACTCAGCTGAGAACTCATTTGGACAGCCGCTAGATCTAGTCTTTTTCCTCCCCATCCATTACAACCCAAGCTTACAGTATATACGGTGAATGGCTTTGAAGCACAGTAGATTGGGGAGGTGAGAATTCATGCTGCCTTCAACAAGTAGTTTAAGGCATCAAAATGGGACCACAAATTCTTTCAGRACCTACAGAATTCAGGCATTCTGCACTGTTGTGCTGTACTTCATTTTGTTCCATGCAGTTTAGCAAGCACATATCACCTCTAAAATACCTGTTCCAATGCATTGTACTGAGAGACAAGAGAATCCACAAACTTCAAGGATATGTGCAATGAGCATGATGACCCAATACTATGCTTAAGTATTTTGTAAGATAAATCACATTAAAAACAAATGTAAAAAGTACACACACTAGTAAAATGTTGCTTTGTAAGTAAAAACATAAAAAGCCATCTTAAAATACTTTTATGATGTAATGCTAAATCCAAAGCAAAGCTCCCTTAGAAGATTAATTTGATATTTCAACAGAACAGTACTAATCCAACTGTACAGGTAACTTCCYCAAATAAAACCATTAATTAAATTCTTTTGTCCCCATTAAATTTGACATTTCTACTGTCACTGYTGGACCCTGCAAGACTTTCATGAGTAACCAGGGAAGCTAGCTCCCATTCTCTGCAAACATCCTTAACAGAGCTTAAAGCTATGCAACATTACAGGTTTCAGTACTTGTGATGTTTCATCAAATGTAGATGAAGCACTCATTCTTCTGATCAGCTCTCCCAAAGCTTAGGCAACAAAAGGAARAGGCAGAACAAGAGACTGCAGCCTGAATAGCATGGTTAGAAATGAAGAAATTTCATATCCMGATCTCAGATCCTCCAGCCTGTTACCTCCAAAATGGGATAGTGCCAGGATTTTGACTGCCAGATGGAAAGCAGCATCCAGAAACATGCACATCTCAGCCCCACCTGCCTAGCATCAATGTTTTGGCCAAGTATTACTGCTTTATAAGTAGTAATTCTTACTCAGGAAGGAGGCATGGTCTCAGTCAATAATAACTTCTCAGTTAACACCTTTCTAAAAATAAAACCCTGGACATTTCTAGTGGTTTGGTATTCTGAGCATCTATATAATGAGTTATTCCCCTCTCACCCTCCTAAGATGCAAAAAACCTTAAATGGTTTGCAGAAACTACCTCCATTAAGCAGATGCTTTGCATCATTAAGAGGATAACTGGCTTTTAACAGCTCAYGCAGACACCCAAGGCTTGTGATACATTCAATCTTAACCAGACTGAAAGAAATGCCACTGGCTTTTAAYTTCATATAGTAGCAARAATTCAYAYATYTCAAAAAGAAAAGGAAAGGTTTCATCACCTCCTCTGCCTTCTGCTAGAACAGAAGGAAAAAAGAGACAGCACAATGATGTGAGCATCCTTGTTTCAAGCAGTCTTCCTGCTGCAAGACAGTACCAGCTGCACTTTAAATATTTATGAGACTTGTAGGTCAGACCCAGAGATGCTGGGTTCCAGCAGCAATATTATGTTTTTAAGCTATGGTGAGGTTTTCTGTTCTGAGGTTTTATGTCCAACAAGTTTCCACATCAAATGGATCAGATGTAACTGGATGGATGTCAAGTCCTTTGAAACAAACTAAAGCACTGACSGTGCTCACAACCAAAACCTCTGAGCTGAAGTGGTGCTGTTGAACATAAGCAGGGCTTCACTTACAAGGCATTATTCAGCTTTGTATTAGTGTTAAACCAAAATCCTCCCTTCCTACTTAACAGTACTACAAATCCAAGTAATCCCACCTTCCAGAAAAGGTGTTCAGAAAAATGAATTCTACTGTGTAACTACTGTGCAAAACTTGCCAATACCAAACCTGCTCAATTCACTCAGTATAAAAACTTTAAGATAATATTTGGTAAATCTCAAAATATGGTGAGATACACCATTATGTGCTAAATGCTACAAGCCACTTTTTTTTTACCATAAACTATAATTTGTAGTAATGGAAAGATGTGTAAACAGGATCTTAACAGTCCTGTTGRAAYGAACAAAACCTCAGTTAACAAAGGCATAGCATATACAGCCCTCRTCAAGGAAGGCACTTCAGAACACCCTGGAAAAGGACTACACAACACTCTACAGTGAATTCCTCCAGAAAGCAGCATAAGAGTCACAGCCTTCAGAAAAAGATATTCTGCTTGGGTATTAAAGTKCAGGCAAWCCTTGTAGCCAGGACATACCACCTTCCCTTGTCACAGAACACACACACAATTCTCAATGAGATCTCTGAACCATCAAAGCCTTCAATTTAACCACCAGCTATTAGTAAATGCAATTCTCTATAAATTTGCTACAAGCTTATTCATCCCACCCTCAGCTGTACCTACAAGGGCAGTAGAATACATTAAAAATGAACTTAAAATCCACATATAGTACCCACTTTCAAGTTGAGCACTCTTGTTTCTCATCACTCTTAACACTGATACCAAGAATTACAGCTGGGAGGTGGAGGAAAAGCCTACATAGAGAAGAAAAATGTCTTGCTAAGAAYCTGGATAACTGCCACTACTCTTTTGGCATCAGCTCTGAAATCATCCAGTTGGAAGGTTTTTTGATGAACTGCTAATTTATCTATAGAGAATATTATCCACATCTGCTACCTGGATCTCCCTCAAAAAGTCACCACTGAGAAGATTAAAGACTTAACTCACTCTGCCCATCCAAAGCAACGAAGTTACTTGGACTTGCCCAAGTCATAGTCCTTCAGACCCCAGCATCAGTTACAGGGTTTTGGAAGAGTTGGGCTTCAAAGAACAATCCAGAGAAAGGCCAGTAATCTTCAGGAAATATTCTAAACACAATTCAATCTATCCTACTTGCAAAGCAATAGCAAGAAAGAAGCACATGTTAACAAGGACAGTTTAAAAGCTTTAACAATCCATGAAGACCACAGAGTCATAGAAAATGCTGTGACTCTACATCAACACTACCCCTAAACTGAAATTACTAAATCAATAAAGCTGTCTTTACCTATATGTTTGTAGGTTCTGMCTGATTTCACATTCACTCAATGTTAATATTTCTATACCATAATTTCAACAGCTGTGTTTGGATCAAATGCATTAATGTCAATGGATTTCAAGTTATTTTTGCAAAACTAGAAACTCAGTTCAGCTGAGATTAAAAGACACAGAAAAATGCTTCTTCAAGGCAGTATGGAGGAAGTGTATTTCAATAAGCAATGGGAAGTACCTACAAACATCAGGAATTAAACAGGACAAAAGACTCAGAAGCATAGGCATAAAGATACTTTACAAAAAGTCTTTATCACAAGCACGAAAGCTTGCTCTCAGTACAGTTTTTCAACAGAATCTACCYACCTCACCATATCACAGCATGTGTCCATTAACAAGGAATTCTAGCCCATGAAAAAMAGTATTATAAGTAGTTTTCCTCCTAGTAATTGTATTTCCTTAATTAAATAACTGTAGTAACTGCATGACCACCTTTGAGAACTCGTTCTCACAGGTTTGTTTTTAATCAGGCAAAGTATACACCAGCAAAAATGTGTCCTTTGCAACAGGGAATTCYGCTTAGTCCCCATTACAATTGCATTTTTCAGCTGGAGGTAGTTGCATCATGGTTATCCCACTCTATCATCTGTTTCAGGATAACTTCTACTATAGATTCAGTTAGGCTCCAAACCCAAGTAAGTTGTTATTCAACTTACTTGTAATTCAAGTTAGCTACAGCCCCTTGTTACTCACAATGTTCTCACAAAGACAATGGGTCAGTACCGTCAAGAACCCTTCTTGAAAATTAAAGTAATATTTGAAGCATTGGGAAAATCTCTTACAGAAACACATGACAGCAAGTACTCATCTCACTAGGAACCCATTTTGCACAACCACCCCCTACAGTTTACAAATGCAATAGTTCAGTTAAGGCTTCATCAGCCAAGAAGAGATACTATTGCAATCCTCACCACCAAGGGCTCCTGCAGCTTTCAAAATGCTTATTAATTCAGGCTTTACATTATAGGTAGATTAGCACAGTAAAGCTTTATAAATTTTTAAATGTTCCAGTACCAATTTTTTTTTGCTGACAAAAAAGACAATTAAAATAATCCTAAATTAGAAAGGGGCAATACAGTCTATTTTTGAATCAAAGTGCAATAAATTTTATTCTCTAATGCCCCATCACAATACACTTTAAAKAAACACTTCAGCAATTTGTTCATATCTTTAGGACGGTACATTCACTCTTATGCACAACAGAAGAAACAAGCATTTGGAAGTGAGTAGAGTATCAGAGAAAGAAGTCAAAACTGAAAATCAGTTCAAATTCCAGACATGAGTGTTTTATGCACAGTACTAGTAGCCAGCTTTTAGAAAAGTCAAGTCCCTAAAACAGACACTGGCATTGATTTCAAACACGTTGACAATCAACAGCATCCTTTTGCAACACAAGTGCTTGTTTTGAAGAGGCAATGAACGTTTTACAAAGTCCATACCTTAAATGTACCATTTTCATTTTTCATGTATGAGACCAAAAAGATGTCCACTGGCAGGAGCGCTGATGTGATAAGAGCAACGGCCAAGGCAAAAATTGCTGTTATGGTAGAAATCACTTCACTTTCCCGCCGACTCTGATACTTGCGCACATAAACCCAGCAGAAAATTAGAATGGCCTGAAATACACCGGGAAAAACACTTATGAGTTATATAATAACAATGTCAGCAAGTAGGTACTGATGTTAGACCCTGTACGAATGACTGGCATAGCACGAACACACCTTTTACCTGAACACTCAGCACCAGCGTTACACCGACCACACAAAAGTCACTTTTCCGTAAGAGCAGCTTGAGCAACAACACAAGCGCCCACACACGGAACACACGAAAACACAAACAGGGCGGCTCGCCGGGCAGGAGCGCAAGGCAGCCGCTCGCTCACAGCTCCGGGCTCTGCTCTGCCCKGCGGCACTCCCGCCGAGGCACCCGCGGGAGCCGCAGGGAAGCGCTCACGGCCGGGGCAGGCTGAGGGGCACGGGCGAGGAGACCGGGCGGGATGCCCAGCACAGTAACAGCGAGCGGCCGAAACAGGAGTAGCAGCTGGCCCAGGGRAGGGGAAGGAACGTGTGAGGGGGGCCGCCGCAGGGTGGGAGAGCCGCCTCTCACCAGCAGCGCCAGGCCGAAGAGGCACCATCCCGTCAGCAGGTCAGACGCCGCCGCCGCCATCTTCGCTGCCGTCAGCGGGAGCGCGGCCGCCCCGSCGAGGCGGCGCTTAAAGCGGGGCGGGCTCGCGTCACCGCGGCAACCGCCCCGCGCCGGCTGACGTCACGCGGCCCGGGTCTCTCCCGCCTGGCGATGGGAGAGCGGAGCTTGTCCGAGGGACGGGAGTGAGGAGAGACGGGAGTGCCCCGGCCCGTCCCGTGGCAGAGCGCAGCCGTCGCGGGGCGGGAAGGGGGTGATGAAGGGTTATCCTCACTTCTTGCTCCCCAGAAGGGTTTGCCTGTCCTTCCCTCCCGGGGCCGGGAGGCTGAATCAGGGCAGCGCTCGGTCCGCGGGGACTCTTGCCTGAGGGACAACGGGAGGGGAGGAAGGAGGTTTGAGGAAAGGTAAAAGGTGCGCTAAGAGGTATTGTTAAGAAAATCCACAAACGCCAGAGGTTTATGTCCAAAAAGGAGACAGAGGAGTYCTTATACTTTATTCGAATAAAGGGAGAGGCCATGGGGCATTTACCCTGAGGTCTCTCGAATTTTTGGAGGACGCAGCCTCCTATTTATCCTAATTTCCCGGCCGCATTTCCCTCTCTCTTTCCCCACTGGCTGAGGTACTTAAGAGGTACAGACTTCCCGGAATGCCTAATACCTAAATTCCCCTTTAACGTATAATTCTCCTTTTAATTTTTAATTCTTACGGAATTTATGAGGTTTTCTCATTGTTTCTTTCATCTTTCAATATCCAGTTTCATTTATCAACAAGCCTACGGTTTGTTTGTAAAGGCARATATCTTCTTTTCCACTCATCAATCAGTGGAGTCCTTCCAATTCTTTCTTTTATTTCTCAGTGCTAGTTCTATCTACCGGCAGACACACCGCTTGTTTGTAAAGACMAATCTGTCATTCCTCTCAGTATCAAGCACTTTCAATCCTTTCGTTCTTGCTTCTTGCTGTAAAAGTACCTAAACCATGCCGCTGCGTGGCCGGCAGCGCCCGGAGGCGCCGGGCGGGTGTGCAGGCGGTGCCGGCGGGTCGGGCCCCGTCCCGCCGGGATGTGCGGGGAGGGTGTGCGGGAGCCCCGCACTGCCGTGCCTCTGCCCCGGGCTCGGCTTCACCGCGACAGTGCCGAACTGCGGGCAGCATCRCAGTGTGGTGGGAAGCCTCGCTTCGGGACGCCGTGCCCCGTGTGAGGGCAGCCGTGGGCYGGGAGGGATGTGGGGTTAGGAGGTGTCTTAAGGAGCTCGTGTTCCTGAGAGTGTGGATTTGGTGGCACGGGGGAGGAGGAACCCTCATCTGCAAGGTGCTGCCGCGTGGCTTAGTCTCTGCTTTGCTCTAAGTGCTGCATGCACAYAATCATAAAATCATCAGGGTTGAAAGAGACCTTTTAAAATCGTCCAGTCCGACCGTCCACCCGGCACTTGCCACTGTAACTCCTGAACCACTAAACCGCATCAACCAGCACCCGATCCGGACACCTCTTGTCGCACCTCCAGGGGTGGGRACTCCGCCACCTCCCTGGGCAACCTATTCCWATGCCTGACCACCCTAACAGTGAAATTTCCCCCAATATCTAATCTAATCTCCCCTGTCTCGGCTTAAGGCCGTTACGTTGGGTGCAAAGGGCTGTGCCTGCAGGAGTGCCCGGGGATAGCCCGGGGCCCTGTCGGGAGCGTGGGCTGCAGTGCTGGGTATCTGCTGGGTGCACAAGCAGCCTAGGGGTGGAAATGTTTATGAGCCTTGATGGTTCCTCAGCCTTGGTACAACGGGCTCAGAGACCTGAGCAGGCAGAGATGGCCACATTCATGTTGGGAAACAATACATGCGTTTCCTGTGTCTCCATTTGCTGTGAGAACAAGCCTAGTAAGCCAAGTAAGAGGAGGTTGGAATTCTGACTCTTGTTTGTAGTCTTGTGAGAAGAGACTGATTTGGGCAGGGGGAGCTCAGCCTGGGACGGATGAAGTTCCAGGTGCTGTGAGGCCARTGGGGCTGATGGGAGCTCCTGGTATCAACAGTGTTCATGAACCAAGTGTGTGGTCAGGTAAATGGAAGGAYTTCTTGTGGGTTCATAGCCTTGAGAGATCTGTTGATGAAGGGGCTGTGAGAGCCTTATCCCAGACTGGGTTTTGCCCCTGCTAAGACTTAATTTGTATGAGGGACTATTCATATGGGACAATAGAGTATGGTGGTGCTTGTGACCCATAATCCAGGGCATTTGAGCTGTGTGCTCAGGTGGACAAGTTCTCTCAGGAAAAGGTACTTGATGGTGTGCRTGATGGAATAGCTGTTACAAAGTGACTGATAAGTTTTCTGGACTTCAGCTTGCTGTGACAGTGTTGTGAAAGCGCTCACAAGCTATGCRYGGGGTGGTTGGGGCAGCAGGAGCTYGGAAAGGCTTGCAGCTTTGCAAGTTTGGGAGGACAGGTGAATTGGAAGCTTTGGATGAGAGCAGTGGATGCATGCTGTATTTCTCTATTTGTTGTCAGGGCAGTGTGGAAGGCACTGGCATGTGGCAGCRTTCATTCAAACGAGAGATAATGGAGCTGAGGAGGGTTCTGGAGAGCTTGTAAACCTTGTAGGTGGATACCTACAAAAGCTGTGTTGACTCATGGAGGGAAATGTTGCWTGCAGGGGCCAATACCTGTGCCATCTATTAAGTCAGTGTGAGAACAGTGCAGGTGGAARCAAAATGAAGTGAATAGGTGCTTGGGCTTGGGTGGTTGGCTGTGAGTGCAGTTTTTAGGTGAGCTTGTAGCATTGCAAGGGAGAGTCTGCTGGTGGAGAAGTGGCATTGTTTGAGAGGCTCATTCTGGAGGGGCAGGTGTCTGTGCTGTGTCTTGTTTGGGCAAGGGCAGCAAGCAGGTGGCTGTGCAGCTCATGAGCTGAGTGGATAGTTCATGACAATCCAGGTGAGTTTGTAGTCTGATCAGAAAAGCAGCAACTATATAACTCTAATTAGTTACAGGTCAGTAAGCAGATTGTGTATGTCCTTTTAGTTGTTGGAGGTTTAGGATTTTTTCTTTGTATATTTTACTATTAATGTGTATGTATTATCTCCACCACAGAAAATATTTCCCTGGATGTCATTACTATTAAATATGTATGCTGTGATTCAAAATTGCCTAAGAACCCATGAAGAATTAAAACCCTCGAAGAACTACATTAAAAATAGACTATTCCCAAGACGGAAGGGAAGTAATTTGCCCTTGGAGTATATAAAGTTTTTATGTTTTGTACAGCACACCTTTACCAATAAAATATTGATATACCRAACATCAGGAACCTGTAACTGTTTAAGAATTAAGGCTGCTGTTAAAATTTAAAAAAAATAAATACTACAGCTCTATGCTACCACAATTATTTTTGTTTTGACTCAGTGGTAACATGAATATTTAACTTGCACTAGCAAATAAGCCAAAAGTGTACTCCAGCATGATCARAAAATCTTTTTCATTCTAAACAGCTGAGTTCACATAGTTTAAGAAATATTTTTTATAAAATCAACCACCCAAAATTACAGAGTTTCTACTTACAGAAAAATCCAATCTTTGAGTCTTTTGCTAAAATATTCCAATATTTTTGCAGTAAATGGTAATATTAAAGAAATTCCCATCATTCTGTCAGATCTATTCTTTTTTGGTAAATATGGTTGATAATCTAGTTTTTATTGGGTAGTGGGCAAAGTTTTAAATGTTTCAGTAAAAAAAGTAATGTCTCTGTGTGTAAAATGATTACTATAATTCATATCTTAAAGGAAGAACTTCAGTTTTGTTGGAATGGAAGTAATAGTTTTAAGTACAGTGCAGGCACAATGGAAATTTTTCTTATGTTACCACTATAGTACCTGAATGTGTTTTTTTTTTTTAATATCATATCACCACTAGCATTCTGAATGTTTTTTCTTATTACCTAAAATTCAGAGTTTATAAATGCAAATAATTTTAAGCCTTATTTTAATAAAATTAGCAAATCTTTATCTTAGGAATTATGTACAAACAAATTCAAAGGATGAATTTAATTTATTTATTTTTACTGGTGGGTGGGACACTGCAGATGTCAAGTACACAAAAGCCAGTTTAATGGCAAAGCTAGTATTTTTTAAAATGTTTGAATAATGACCTTTGTCTACACATTGTGCCAAAAAAATTCCTATAATCATAAGTCTTAAAAATGGTATTCAATTTATGTGCTGGCTCTAGTGAGAAGGTGGAAATTTCACCTGTTATTACTATTGCTGAGGAACCTAAGACTAACATTTTTCATGCCTGTAAGGGGGTGCTCATGGATAAATTTGAGATCAGATTTCTGAGTACTCACAATGTCTATTGACAGCACTACACTTGAAGATACATTGGTTAGATGTTTCTTGGCAAATCAGGGCCATGTTTGTGTTTCTCAGTCACTGTGGACAGCTTCCAGGATGGCTGGATGTAGTGTCCCAAGTCTACCTGCAGTTTACTCAATTGCAGAGTTATGTCATGGGGTGAAAATGAGCAAGGACAGAACAAAATTACTTCAGGCAGTGGGTCAGTAAGACTGATCAATGTGAGACCATAGGTCAAGAAATAAGAAATGAGGCAACTGATCACCAGCACAGAAGAAATATTTCCACTCATACAAATAGAGGAGGAAGTGAGAAGAACAAATGTACTTTTTTCTGCAGAGACTTAGTGCTTGAGAGAAGGTAGATGGTTGTTGCTGTAGAGTTTGTGGTGCAAATAAGCAAATGACACAAAGACTCTTCCAGTCTCCAAGACAAAAAGAGCAATCTTTATTTTTCACAATCCTTTYTATAGASAGTTASGAGAAAAGAGACATGATTGGACATTCAGAAMAACACCCCTCAAACATTTTTACAAGTAAACAMWAWGTTGGAAAAACAATACYTGTGGAGACTGTTTTTCACCTTCWAGGATTGTTTTGATTCCTCCTCACACTTTCTCAGACCAGKGTGAGAAAATTMTGTGACTTGRTTTCCCATGAATTCTGCCCTGCTGCCTGATCTTCTTGCTTTCAGCATCCACAGATGGTTGTGGTGTGAGCCAGCCAGTGAAGTAGCATCATTAATACCAAAGTTATTGATCACCTACAAGCTGAAACATAGTGTGGTGCCACATTGAGTGCTTGGGATTCTCATGACCAGCAGTGCCAGTGTTGGCTGCAGTGCTGTACACCAGTGCTGTGTTTCCAACAACCAGGCTGAGCTTGCATGGTGTAYAGAAAGATCTCAGTAGTWCTCYCTGTTGTGCTGTTCTCTCCTACACTTCAGTAGTGGATGTGCCTCTTTTTGTGCCTACACACAGAAATTTGTCTTTTGCTCTTTCACGCTTCCTTGCTCTTGCTAATAAAAGCTTTTCATCAGGATGGCAGCATGTGCAGCAAGATCACTGAATGCCCTGAAGAGTGGCAGTGGATAGAAGTACTTGTGTAGGGCACTGTGTATGGAGTCAAGAGTGAGAGGAGTACAAAAAGTGATTTCTGTAAAGRTTTTCTGGGCAGGTTTGTAGCAAGGTTTGATAACTGCAAGCTAATAATCAACTGTCTCTTTAAAAATTTTTACTGTACATAAAAAACCAGGAAAGATTTTGTGAATCATTGAGATAATGTGTGAAGGAAAATAGAATGAGTAGGTCTGAAGAGAATGCTGTTACTGTATACTTCAACAAAATCTGATAGGCATTGTGTTGGTAGCAGCAGCCATAGTGTGAAAAAATAAAGAATTATATCAGTGGACTTCTCTAAATACCATTTTTCTTTCCCACACCAGATGGTTGCACAATGCCAAAAAAAAAAAAAAAAAAGGATTACAAAAATTTTGTGTCATAAAGAAAATATCTAATTTRAAAATAAACTTTAATTACAATGTTTAGAAAATAAAATCTTTGTCTAAAAAGAAGTGTTATATTAATTCTTATGTATATAGRAAATAAATCCAAACTATAGATGCTGTCTTAGATGCTACTTATAACTWGTGTAATTTACTTTTATTAAAGTATTCATGTGGTAAAATGACAGAGAAAGAAGATGATTTGTATTATAGAAATTAAAGTATATGAAACAAGACACTATCTTCATTTTGACCAGGACAAGGGATTAGAATCATACTTGAACTAGATAGTGTACATACCAACAGGGAGCAGGTGCTCCTTCTCACTTGACTGAGCTGCTCATGTCACCACTTGATAATCCCTCAGGTTTCAAGGGGGCTGAAAARCATGTGGGCTAGTGGCAATGCCRTATTTTAAAATTCCCTTATTAACTCTACTTGYTCAATTTTTTTGTCTCRTGTTAGAARAGAAGATAGTGAAACTGGGTTTAGCAATGTTTGACAAAACATGTCATGGTCTTTTACTTGAAGGTGTAATTATTCTTTATGTTATGTGGCTGAATCCAGTAAAAACTTGTAAACCTAACGGCACAGAACACATTGGACCTAGTACTCTCCAAGTACACACAATTAACCAGTGTTATTTTTATATTTATATTATTATCCCATAATAACAACTTTATTTTAAAGTGCTTCAACTTCTGTGAATAAAACTGACCATAACTTCTTGAYATATCTTTTGTTTGATGTGATGCTATGGTTCATTTACCACTAGCAGACTAAGCTAGATTTCTGAGACTGGTGTGTCATGCATCTCCTTTCCATCACTGTACTTCTGTGCTTCCTTAGTCTTCTTTAACCAGTAGCACAGCTTTGGATTTCTTCATAAACACCCTTAATTGTTGCAATAAGTCAGCTGAGACTCCATTTTCTTCATTCAGGAAAAGCCAARTCTTTCTGGWACAGGTCMTATTTTATAGGATTATCAGAAGACAGTGTCAGATCTTATTGGTGGACATTATATTCACACTTAGTTCATTGGTCAGAACATGGTATTTTGCATATCTATCAAACATGTATTTTTAGTTAGTTTGCATATTTTTTCTACTGATTCTCAGTAGATAGATCTCATTGTTTATGCAGGTGCTTGTTGTTTTTCACCCAAGATTAAGTTGTTGTGTTAACGAGCTCTCATACCAAGATTGTTTTTGCATGAGAACTTGCAAATTACTTGACAGCACTTTGAAGAAATTACAGGCTAGCTATTAATTTAACAGACCAGGCCTGGTTTTATGAGGCCTTTCTTGTATAATTCTTCTACCCGTCTATGACAATTATTAGTTAATTTCATTCTATGAGTTTGATTTTTTGCTGTATCCACAAGCTTGGATGTCATTCACTGCTCGTTTAATATAGAAAGAACAACATGATGCCACCTTCCCATCTTTGCTGCTTGTATTTGTTTCCTTATCCTAAAATGTTACCTTATTTCAAGATCCTCAGTCTTGCCTATGTTTTCAGAGTGCTTGGATTAAGTGCAGTTTATCATTTTTCACCAAGAGAAATCTCATTTTCCCTTTAAACCTTTTTCAGTATCAGTAGTTTATACTGGGRTATCAGTGACTCAACATTTACATTYAAATAGGGRCAAGGTTTTATGAACCTTATGAAAATTTCAGTTTGACTTTAGCTTGKTTTAAATCAGCTCAATTCTTATTTTGGGTAAGAATAGGGAAGAAAACTATTTTCAAAAGAAATAATGTCATGATGAGGAAAATAGATGGTCCCATTGGGTTAGGAACAAGGTTTTCTCAATATTTAGTGGAATTGAGGGGAAAAAAYACATGAAGTGGATAAGCATACAGTGGTGTTCTCCCCAGCATACACATCAGCACTGGCACATTGTTTTCTGGGTAGCCCAAGTCAAAGGCCAAATCACCATTTTTGGAGGCTAAAGATAGGCATTCTGTGCCATCAGTTCACTTTTTGTGTCTATTTAGCATGTCCTTCTCAACAAGAATTTTATAATAAATTCCATTAAATAATTTATAKAAAGAATTTACATAACTTTGTATAATCAATATATATAATAATTGAAGTACTTAAAATGGCAAAGCTCAGTCCCTAAAATRTGACTTTCTAACATGTAAAGAAAAAACTGGAATAGTTTGGGATGAGTAAACTCTTTATGAAAGCACAGAACTGTCACAAAGTGGAGAGGAATAGCTAATCTATGCACTGTGWGTGTATTTTCTGGTTGTGGTAGTATTGAAGAAGGGTAAAAGGCTTTTTTTTTTTTTAAGTTATTATTTATTTTAGAACAAAGATCATCCTTCTAAAGGTCCCAACATGCAAATGGAGTCAAAAATTTAGAATTAATCTATGGAAGAATTTAGAGTGGTTTTCTTTTCATGAATTACTAAAAACTGCATGGTAATGTTTATGGAGGTTCTTTTTTATTCTTGGTTCCTTGCTTTGTTTACTTGAACAAAATCAGAATTTAAAAAAATGAGTCTGAGGGCAGAAGAGGTGATYAATTTCTCCAGAACATAGAGAGTGTAGGTTATTCTCTTTAAGAAGGACTGTAAAAACAATTAGAGCCTTCAAGGCTCTTATTTTTTTTCTGAACTCAATAATTAAAATTGTAGTTCTGCATAAAGTGTYAAGAACAAAAGTAATGTGAATTTCCACAACAAAAGTGTATGAACATTCCCACAACAAAAATGAGAGTGAATGTCATTTTCCCATGAAACTTTCAGCCTGCAGTTTTCAGAGGAAAAAAAGAGAATGCCACAATATAATTTATGATGACACTAATCAAACAATGAACTGACTCCTTMATCATATTAGAACATCTAAAGTACTGTTTTTTGCATGTTTGTCTGAAATTATTTAAGATACTGYTAGTCTTTTGCACATGGGAAAACTGCAACCAAGGCATAAACTTGGAAGGAAAATGGAGATCATCCCARGATGCTCCAAAGAAATAAGATGGAAAGTAAGCAAAAAATAGATTAAATTCTGACCCCCTGAATTTAATGGAAAAGCTGCCACTAAGTTTAGCTAAGTATTGATGCTACTGGGAAGGACATAGTGTAATCATCATTATGCTCCRTGGACAGTGAGCTGCTTTGATGTCTGTGTCAAAAAGTTACACAGAATTTTTGATAGTTTAAGGGATGACAAGCATGAGCAAAGTGAGGAGTACCTTCTTGTGCACAGAAAAAAGAAGTAATTTGGAATCACCCTCTTGTAAAAGATGCTGCTCAAGGAGAAGTGATAGAATTTTAAAGGTTCTGACTGGCACAAGGAACAGAAAATAGAGGACAAWTAGTCATGCTCATATCAAAAGAAAATGGGCACAAAATAAATCAATAGGCAGCAGACTTAGAGAGTGCTTAGAAAAATTCAAACAAAAAGATACTCTTAAMGTAGGATGATTTGAATACCAAGTATGCATATGTTAAAAATTAATAGAGAAATTCATGGATGAGAGGTCTGTCAAGCAGTATTAAGCACTACTACAGAGAARCAGGCTCCAGCTCAGAAGGCCCCTAAGCAGGGGAGTGCCAAAAAGGACAGGATTTGCAAGAGAAGATTGTTAAGCTTTCCCTGTTTTCCAAAGGGCTTGCTGTTGGCACTAAAAGCCRGTATAGGAAGCTGTACAGTCTTTCAGCCATTTCACTTACTATCTTTCAGATTAGCCTCAGTATGCCTGTTCTAGCACATCAACAATGGCTGGGGTTTATCATTTTGATGGTGTTAGAGGGTAATCTTCATCATAAAGGTGAATTTCTTCTGGCTCAGAAGACTGATTCAAAGCCATCTACATTATTTAAACCCAACATATGGACTGCATAAAGAATCCTGGCCATCAAGGGCTGTCTAGCAGCATAGAAGAGGTTATTTTTATATTACAATGAACAGTACAAACAGGTGAGTCTCATCTCTCAAAACAGGCCTTAAGCCCATACCCAGGAGCACAAGAAGTTTCCYGTTATTTCAAAACAGGGGAAAAAAGTAGGTTTAATGCTTCCATGTGTAAAGAGAGAGATGATGAATCTAATTTTTTCAGTTCAAGAAACAGACTGATAAATTGGAGTGGGTTCAAGGAGAGTCGCCAGGGTGTTGGACTGTGTAGTACTTGTTTTGTGTGGAGAGGGGAGGGAGCTAGGCTTGCTCAGCCCCCAGAAGTGATGGCTGTGGGGCAGAGCAGCAGGCTGGCAGGGAGGCTGGCCAGRCAATGGAGTCAGTGGGGCACAGTAAAGTGACAGTARGCATACATTAAAATAGGAGGATCTRACTRAATGTATGAGTGAGARAAAAGTGTAAGGACAATTAACCAGTGGAGCAAATAGCCCAGATAGGATTTGCAACATCTCTTCTTGAAGGTTTACAAAATTTGACAGATAAAACCTTGAGCAAGCTGGTCRGGATTCATTGTGACTCAGTTTGGAGCATGAGGTTGGACAAGAAAGGTGCCAAGAGTCACTTCCAACCCAAACACATCAGYGATTAATGCCACTGACACAGCAACTGTATTTAAATAGAAAATAATATTTTGGAGAATGCAAAGAAAAACAGTATTCTCAACAATTGCACCAGGAATTGGACAGTAGGGCAGTAGTACAAAGCATTATCCTAGAGAAGAAGGATGGCATGAGACTACCGCTGCTGACTGTGAAGTGTTCTCATTAAGACCTTGCTGATCAATAGTGGCATAGCAGTAGTTACCTCTGYAGTTTTGACTTCACAGAAGAGCAAATTATTCTACTTTCTGCCATTTCTGTCCTACCTAAAATATGTAATAATGTGGATCATGTATCACTTTTCAGTGAACATGGATGAAAACAAACACTGCTCTGTATATRCCTGTAACCTGAGACAAAAACTTTAACCATGTGGAGTCAAAAGAACTGATTCTGGCACTGGAATAGGTTTAGTTGTGGTATCCACTACTAAAGTTGTGGATGCCACAATGTTGGCAGTATCCAAGACSAGGCTGGATGGAGCTTTGARCAACCTGGTCTAGTGCAAGGTGCTCCTGTCCATGGCAGGATGATGGGAGCTAGATGAYCTTTAAGGTCCCTTCACACCATAACCATTTTATGATTCTAAACCAACTGTGCAGAGCCAGGCATTCATAGTGAGGAGCAATCTCAGAGTCTTGATTCAATATTGAACGTTCTGGCCTGTTTAATGTTCATTCTACAAGACCCAAAGGAATGCTAGGGCTTCAAGCTACCACTAAGACTTCATGTTCCCTCTACCCGGTAAAGGAAACAGCAGAGATGGATGTATGTTACAGTAATAATTTTCTTCTATGTTTTTGACAAGGGCTTGGTTTAAGGTACTCTTCTTGTTTCATTATTTCCTATAGGCAAACTGCTTTCCTCTTTGGTTTGCAGTTGAATAATCATTGAAGGAGGTAAGGGAARCAGATGGTATTAATAGAGGAAGAATTATATCGAAACTGAAAATTTTAATCGGTGATTCCAAGAATTAATTTTTAAYCGATTTATAATTACCAACCGCAGCGATTTTAGGTGTAAGAATCCCGTGTGAGTGGCAGAAGCCTTGCTGGGCGGATCGGGGCATTTTCCRCTCTCGGCCACCAGAGGGCTCCCGCGGCGCAGTTCTCCGGAGCCGCGCAGGTTCGCCAGGGAGCTCGCAAGCATCACTTGGAGACATTTCCCACTRCTCAGAAGTTTCAGCAGAGCAAGAACTTCGGGAGTTGGTGTGTAATATTTGAACGATTTATCCTCTTAAAGTTAAGTATAAATCAGTTTTAAATCCAATTTTTCAAAACTAAAATGGATTGTTCCAAATCTTACTTTTCTTGTCAAGCTCTGTCACTCTTGATGGCACCGTTGCCTTCCAAAGTGCTCAAGCCTATGATTCAGTGCCATCATAAAATTTCCATTTCTGTAGATATGCATGGCTAGAGCTTACCTAAACTMTGCTATTTCTTCACTATATATTCAAGTAAAAATTCTTTTCTATTAATGTATGACTAACTTACTTAAAGCATTCTTTCTAATATTTGCAACCACAGCATTTCCATCCTGAACTCTGATGAACTTGGTAATTCAAGAACAGATAGAAAATCATAATAAATATGGTCCTATTGATCTTTTCACCTCCATCTTCCAGTCTCTGTTGGTCTCCCWTTTGTCTCTGTTGGTCTCTTAGATAGACACACTAATAGGGGTTYGTACAATCCTGTATCTCTTCTATGTATTGACAGATCTTGCTACCTGTTCTCCTTCCCTTATTCCAGCAACTATTTTGCTTTGTCACAGAAGTGCTCAGTTAATTTGCTGGATTCTGTTCCATTTCTTTCGGCACAAAAAAAAAAAAAAAAAAAAAAGGCAAAATAGTAGAAATGTACATATTATTTTGTAAAATGATGCATGGCAGGAGGTATTCACTTAAATGATTATATGCTTGTGTTTATTTTGTGTGCATATTTGCTTTGATATTAAAAACCTTTCAACTTCTGTTTTTTCACTGGGTTATTATTTGCTTTCTTATAGTTACCAATTAAACAAGTCCACCAGAAATTTTGCTCTATTTAAGGTAACTGTTYGCTACAATGTCCCCGAAGTTTTAACCAAAGGAAAGAGCAGTATCCAAAAGAACCACGTGCACAGGCCATACTTKCTGTAGAAGCAAAGGACATAAAAATATCCCACAAAGCATGTTTTTAGTCACTCCAAGAAGAAAAACCCTGGTGGGGGAATCTGGTATGAAGAAGAGCTGAAAATACATGCCCACATGTCTTGGTAGCCAAATTTTTTGACCATTTTGTGGCTAACATTTTCCTGGTTTTTCCATGTTGGCTGAATCMAAGATACAGAGCAAGTAGAGTCTGCAAAGAAGACACAGTTTGCTTTCTGTGTCAGTATGCTTGCTATTACAGGAGGGTGTTTTTTGGCATGGGAGTGGTCTTTGATTAGCATGGCAAARTCTTCAGGACACCTAWYAGCAGCCTACAYASAGGGCAAGGTCATTGAGAAAAATGRAGCTGAGTGGTTTGAAAGTACACGATGGGAGGGCGCCAGCTGGGCACAAGTGTAAATGAGAGAGATTCCAACTGGATATGAAGAGAAATCTCTTCACCATGAGGACAGTCAAACGGAGGAGCAGGGTGTCTGCAGAGATGTTGCCTCCCTCCATGGACGTCTTCAACCCCTGACTTGCTTCACTGCTGATTACTGTTTTTGTAGCACTTCACACCAGCACTCTTATGCTGGTAAAGTAATTCTGTAGTAGATATTGCTTAAATTTCTCTCTGCCTCACCTTGTGTGATCAGTTGCCTTTCAGCTTGTTTGTTACATTAGGTATCAGTTCAACTTTGCCATGTTTGTGCACAGTCTCCCTTGTGTAAATTCTATGTTACCTATAATGGTACAATGTAAATGCCATCTAGCAGGTATGCGTGTTTTGCTGCTCTCTGCAGCATAATTTACACTCGTTGGCCTTTCATAAATTACTTCATTTGTATTTTTGTGCTCTTTTAAGTAGCATACTCAGAGTGTGATATTTTCTAGCATTCTACAGGTTGATTTCAAACACTTTCCAATGTGTAAGTATTTGTAGTATGACTGTTACTACATTCACCATCATCTTTGCTCATGTGTAGTTTCACACTGATCACCTTTGAAGTCCTAGCCATTGCAGATATTATCAGGTTTTATTCCAYTTGGGKTTTTTTTGTGTTGACTTTTGGCATCATTCAAACAAATAATACACTACACCAATGTGTTGAAAATATGAGCACTTTCTTTAAACATACTTGACATCCAAAGGATAGATTTCTAAATAAATCTAAAGCTTTTTTTTTTTTTTTTTTTTTTTTTTTTTTTTTTTTTTTTTTTTTTTTTTTTTAATTTTTTTTTTTTTTTTTTTTTTTTATTTTCTCCTTCACAACAGTGTTCTCTAGATATATCTGTATTGGTTTTTGAGAGTATTCATATGCCTGCCACTAAAATTCGACTGGTTTTGTAAGTAAAGCAGGCCTGCAAGCAAGATCTCAGTGCACGTTTTTGTATGAGAAAATCAGCTCTGAATGATAGTAACATACCATCCTACTTGATAGTAATGACTAATCAAATATTTTTGAAAAATAAGCAGTTACAAGTTAGATGAGGCATTGCTAAGCAACTTCAAAATTTGTTTCAATCCTACTTTTCCCATTCCAGTTTTCCAGTAATCAGAAAAATAATGTTCTCACATGTACTTAGAACATTCCCTTAAAATCTGGAGATTGCTCAGCTGGCTTGCTGCAAAACTATCACATTACTGCTAGATAAACATCATTAAATTGAGTGCAAGGCTYTGCTTTCCTTGTCTAGAAAACATTGTGAACAGCTTGTGGTTGACATGAAAATGATCGAGTAGGAAATAAAGGGATGTCCATTTTTGTTAGGTGATTAAGATTGCTCAGGAAAAAGGTGACACAGTGAAATCAAATACAAGGTTTTATTTGTGGGAGCAAACAGCTAGCCTTACTGAGCAGCACACAGCATTYTGGAAAGTTTCAACATTTTAAGGGAGGTAACAATATCTTCCCACACACTGGGATGGTTTAAAAAAAGTTGGGATTTAAGGGGAAGAAATGCTAAGTAGCAGTAATGTAGCTGCCTTACTGCTTTATATGGTATTGATTGTGCAACTCTGCCATTGTGTTAGCTTCCACCATCYAAGCATTCTGCTTGCTAATTGATGTCAATGAGCAGGAAAGGTTCCAGAACAAGATTCAAACTAACCAAGCAAAAAACCCACCTACCAAAAAACCACAGTGCTTTGTAGCAAAAAACAGATGAAATAAAGCAAAAGCTCCTCAATCCATCTTTGTTATTCAGAAAGAGTTGAAAATAGCCTAAGTTTGTAYATAGAAATAAGACTTCTGATACCATAAGGCTATTTAACAGATCACAATCCAAGCAAGCAGTCTCTTTCTGGTATGTTTATTTCTTAATTGTGCTCTCTCTGAGGATGACAGGAAGCATTGGTCATACTTTCTGTTTAGASTGAAATCCTGGATTCACTGAGGTCTCCAACACTCCTAACTCACAGCAACAGCTGCTGAGGGGAGGTCATAGAAAGCAGGTGTGACATTCTGGCCCAAATGAAATTTATGCCAAAGCATACACTGACTTAGTAAATTCAAAATTTCACTCTAAATAAAAAAAACTTACCAAGCTTCTCATGCTCAGTGAAAAAACAGAGGTGTGTTACTTGCACTGACTTGCTAGTTCTCTTTTGCTCATTCTTTCCAGTGAGATCCTAGAGTGGAGTTACATAGCAATGGCATCCTACAAGCAGCACAGGAGAGAACAACCATGTGCTAAATAAAAAAATCTCGTGGCAGAAGGCAAGGTCATTAATGGAACTGGGATCAGTCCTGTGGGAGAAAGTTTATTTCAGGAAAAACAGTAAGAAAAGGAATGACAAAAATTTATTTCTAGATGAGGATTTTTTAATATGTTTAAAAAGTTTCAATTTTTAAATGAACCATGCTGCCTTTTTTTTTTTCCAGTGCTATTTAAGCAGAAATTAAATTGATGACTTTTTTTTTTCAGGGGGGTTTCTCATTATGCTAATTTAATAGTATAGGGTATTTCTTCTACTTTCATTGTTTCCTGATGTGTTCTTGTTCTTAATGCTGATAGGTTTTCTGTAAATCATTGTCTCATGCACTTCTCAACTGCCAAAGTTATGAAGACATTTTAATACATATTTTAACTTCAGAGAAAAGATACTGAAATACAGGGGAAGATGGGAAAACTATGGTTCCCTATAATTATGGCTTAATTATGGCTTAATTATGGCTTAAGTATTTCTTTTTTTTTCCATGCCCACTTACACATCTGGAATGAACCATATAACGATGCTTCACTCTTGTCTCCATTTACTAATAAACAGAAAAACTTACAGGACTCTAAAATTGATAACATCATAAAAAAGAACTGCCTTGCATAGTATTCTATACTGAAATAGGTTGAATGAATCTGATTGCATCAAGATTATCTTATGTTTCATTAACAAAGAGATGAAAAGGAATCTAGCCCAACMCATTTGGCTACCCTGTATCAAAGGATACCCCAGTATCTTAATCTTCACTTCTGTTTCTTTCTTTTTGTCTTATGGCCTCAGCTCCTGACCTTCATACTGGTTAATAATTTGAAGATAGAGTAGTAAATCACCAGATTATTCAATGTTTCATATTTTAGATATCTTAGTTTAATAGGTGAGCAGCAATAGCCTCCCATGTGGTGTCATCCTGCCTCCTGCCCCTTTTCCTTGTACCGTTTTCCTTGCCTTGTCTCTCCAGTCTAGAGACAGCTGTCATCATGCAAGCAAAGCAAAGGATTGGGGAGTTTGATRGGACAGTTCTTGAACTCAAAGTGATGGCAATGGAATAGACTGAGAAGTATTTAAGACTTCTCAATTAACTTCTGACATGAGAAATTATAGTAAAGTGAGGATCTGAGCAGTCATGACTACCTCTCAGTACTGCCTTGGATCATCTAAAATACAAGTGGAGAATGCTCTTTTACAAATTTTAATATTTATCTTTAATACTCTGCTAAAATCACAGGAGTGGAAATCCTCCACTGAAAATACTACTTAAATTTTTATCATCTCTTAGATAATAAAGATGGATTATATTTTAAAAGGATATGCACACCTTTGCTATAGGCCAAGGTAAGTTTTTGTTAACTCTTGAGGAGACCTGCTCTAAATGTAAATGGAATGCCTTTATGTAGATGTACCTGAAAATTCTTATTTAATCATGCCTGTTGCAGGCAATGTTTGTGGGATATTCATTTAAGTCCCCTGCACATAGAGTTTGACTCAGTTTATCAGTCCAATTTACTTTCTGAACAATTTAYATAATCATAAAAATATGTTGTAGTAGTGTAGGTCATTTTTGTAGTTAACTTTTAGCCATAAAAAGAATATAAATATTTTTAAGCACATAAACTACCTTATCTAAAGATATCTAAAAGCCGTGCTGGTCGTAAAGTTTATTTAAACTGATTGAAAGTCTTCAGATTCTATAAAACCTTTAATCATGCCCAGATTCAGATCAGAAACTAAGGTGTCATGTTGAAGTTAAGAACACWGTCACTCTAAAAGCAAGAGAGACACTTATAAAGAAAAAACACAAAATCTGTATTTTTCAAGGGAAATGACACCTTTCATTTAGACATCTCAGGTGCYTCACATGATTTGCATTCAGGTTTCACCCCACTTGCTGTTTGCTTACACTTCTGTTTGCTTGTAGACAGGAGCATAACTCACTTCCACAATTCCCTTGGCCTGAACTGACTGATAATRCTTAAAGCTGAATTTAAACTTGTAATTAAATTACTTCTGTTTTATTAGCTCTGTGGTCTTCACACCACAGGAACACAGAAAATCAAATGAATGTCTGTAATCCTTTGTCTTTCTGTAATTGCAGAAGTGTGCTTTGATGTAGACAGCTTCTTTCTCTGTGCACTGGTAACACTTCTCCAGAGGTTTGCTGTGATGTACTACAGGCATGGGATACTCAGACTCCCACTGATTTATGTAGTAAAGCTCAGTACTAGGGAGCACTCTGAAGGAGTCTTGCCAGATTTGTCATTTGGAACTAGGCTAGTCCAACTTGGCAGTCAAACCTAGGTTCTGATTGCAAGAAATAATTCTGTGGGAATGATAAACCCTGTGTAAGAACAAATGTGTGCCTCATGCAAGCTCTTGYTTTTGGTTATGTATTCTTCTTCATAGAGGCTTTTTGTGGTTATGGTTTTTTGGTTTTTGTTTGTTTGATTTGGGTTTGTTTTTTTTTTACCCACTCCTGCCAACAGGCTTAATGTTTTCTGTTTTAGCCTATTTTTTTCTAATTTTAGTCTCCAGGCGTCAAATCCTCTGTTGAAGTAAATTTTAAAGTTCCCTAAAGACCAGTGAAGTATCTGTAACTTATTAGCAGTTCCTTAAAGAAGTAACCTCTATTCTATGTCCTGGGAAATGGAATGATATTGAAACAGGAGAGACAAGCTCAATGTCGCTGATGAATCTTTGAGCAACTCAGTCCTAGAACAGTTTGTGAGTTCTTATTTTTTAACAAATCTGACCTTTTAGTTTTAATACATGAACCAGAATTACTTCTTCACAAATAGGTTTGAAAGCATGTCAAGCTATCATTATTTATACTTCATACTAAAAAAATTGGACGAACACAATTTTGTTACAAAAAAATTTGTTTCTTTGTGAAAAGTGTCTTCCCCTTGTAGAAGCCCAGAAGATAAAGAGCTAATGTGTATGCTTCATGCACTGATAAGGGTGGAGCCAACCAAGGATTGTTGGAAATRATGCACTGTGAGAAAGAACAAGATGTGGCTGGAGAAGAGCAGAGGGCATATGTAGGGGAGGCAGCACTTTTCYGGGAAAGATGTCCTTGTTTTGGCTCCTGGAGATAGGTACAATGCAGTACAGCACTGGAATGAGGTGAAGAAGCTGGCATGGACTGTAAGAGAGGATCAAAACTACCCAAGATCCATCAAGCCCTCCAGCCCATTCCCAGAAAGGTACAGAAGAATGAATTGCACATGCTAACTGATTTACTTAGAAAGAAAGAAACTTTATTCTAGGGCAACAAGGGCAACAAAAATACATCTCCACAAAGTCTGGACACATCAGCTGGATCAACATTGGAGCCAGGACTGGTGATTTTCCTCTTTTCCTTCCTTTCCTTCCTTTACTTCCTTTCCTTCCTTCCCTTCCTTCCCTTCTGTCATGTGCTTACCTTAGGAGGTCAGGATGTGAATGTTTGTCATGTAAAAATACAACCTCACTAAACAGTGTCCAGTCTTAGCTGTTTGAACATAGTTGGTTCCAACATTATTAATTGGTTCCAACACAATTAGTCAATGGCTAATTGGCAAGATTAAGTACACAGTTTACGAACAAGATTTATCTGGATTCCACTTACCAGGAAAGGGAAGAAACTAAAGCAGTTTGTAGCAACTCCAGGCTTCATCAAAATGGCATGTTCATGCTAAATCACTTGGCCTTACTCCGAAATTTAATTTCTCCATTGTGTACAAACCAGTTTTGACGTTCCAAAAATAAATTTAGAGATTGAGGCAAATTTTACTCTTGATGCATGACGTAGTTACATTTGTCTTAAGAACCTTCCATTTATTTAAATAGTGGCCTTTCTATGAGATAGCATTGGARTTTGCATTCCTAGTAAACTGGAAAATTTATTTGAATTGCAGTGCATAATCACACCAATAGTCATGCAAACACAGTCTGATAGGTTCTCCCTTTGGACTGTCATCTTCTATTAGTGCTTAAATCCTCAGCTCCCAAAAATACATAAACACACAGGGTGATACAGGATGTTGACTTGCAGTACCTATAGGTCAGTAGGCTGGTTTAGAGGGCATGTGACAGCCAGATCTTTTTTTCTCTTTTTGCATCCACTTCACTCTTACTTTTAGCTGCAGTCTTTTAGATGTTACTGAATATCAAGCTTACATAAATCTACAAAACTACTTTCTTAAAAGTATAATGGTTAAACCCTGAGAAAATTACTCCTACATGAGAGGCAAATAAAGTGTGTGGATGCAGAGATACAGATTAAATATGCACTTATTATGACTTTCTAGATTATTGTGCCTATTTATTCAGCAATAAATATAAATAAAGTACTTGTCATTTCAATACTTCATTTTTATGTTGCTTGACAGTATTTAAATTTAGCACTGAAATAGCATAATAGTAAATAGCTCTGCATGAACTCAAGATCCTGGATGTGTTAATATAATTGTAGCTATGTTGATAAAACTGATGTTCACTATATATCAGTTAGTATGGCCTATGGAAATTTAAAAAAGCTACTTCCTGAAAATTTGAAACTGGACCTACAAAGTGGGATATTTATCATAGTAGAATTCCATTTTTAAATACTATTTGGGCAAATTAGCTGACTAGAAAGGACRCAATAGTAGGAGACAAGTCTCAGTACTGAGACTTGAGAAMTCTTTGGCATATTTGTTRCAGTTTAAAATCTATGCTTCATCTTGCTGAAGTTAAAATAAAACAGGCACAGTATTCTCAGAGCTGAAATAATGCTGCCCATTAAGCCTGCAGGTCTTAAACAGCCTAGTCTATTTGTAGGATCTTGCTGATACCTTTTTTTGCTATTCACCTTCCTTTTCCTAATATTTGCATCAYATAAATTTTAAATTAACACATTTTACTGATTTATAGACGCTTTCAGACTGTGTGTAGGATTTTACCATATCCATAAAGAAAAATTAGGCAAACACCTATAATTCCTAGCAAAGCTGCCTAAAACCTGGCCATGACCTTTTTATTATGTATAATAATAAATATTTAATAACTTTTAAAGATATACGGATACTTCAGTCTAAAACAAGCCAGAAGATATGCTTTGACTTGTTTTGGAAAATCAACTTTCTGCTCTTCTCTCCCTTAATTAGCTATTTGACCACTTACTTTTTTTTCTTCTGCAATACAAAAGCCACCCAAAGGCATATATTTTCTGCTTTACAGGTAGGGCAGATTCCATATGAAGGCAAGAAGAGCAAGAAGAGCAAGAACTGTGGTAAACTTTCTTTTCTTTTTTTTTTTTTTTTTTTTTTTTTTTTTTTAATTGAGTATATCTTTGGTTTGTAAAGCACTAGAACTTGGGGCAAGCTGTTTAGGGTATGCCTATATGTATATATATACATATATATATTTATTTAATAATTCATAAGAAGAAAAAGGAAAGTATACCTTTTACTAGATAAGGAACATTTTAATACTAATAATCTTAGCATTGTTTCTCTAAGCCTGGACTGATGTTTTACTGAATTCTAGAAATCCAGAAGTRTTTCAGGTTTGAATAACTTAGCTTTTGAATTTTTGAACTAACACTTTGAAGTGTAGTATATACTGAGAAATGTATTTTTCTGGAATATTAATGAATACTGTTCAAAGCATATGATACAGCTTTTGGCATGTTTGCAACTGGCAAATATAAGCAGTGTATCATGACATTGATTTATTTACTTAGAAATGTGTATATTTGGAATTAAAATGCCACTATTAAAAATATGAAACATATTAGGACCAGATAACATGAAACACTGTGAATGATTATGTTCTTGAGATTGGGTTTATCAGTGGCATTGGAATTCAAGATAAAGAATGCGCCTTTTTGTGGTTTTTTTGGTTGCTGTACCATTGTATTTACTAGCAATTGGTTATTTGAAGACATGTTGTAAAGTGTCAAAGAGTAAAGAAAATGCCTGARCTAAGACAACAAGTATCACAAAACTATAATGATAAGTATTCTTCTGAATTCTTTTGAGTTATTTTGGCCCCTCTACTGAAAATCTGAGTGCTGCTTAAGTATGCAGTAGAAGAAGTAGCAGTTGGTTTTTTTCCTTTTTGTCTCCTATAGCAGAAACGAAGTGACATCCAGCTTTTCTGTTGGCTTTGCTGCTTAGGAGTGCTTAGTATGTGTGCACATGCATATAAATAATTCCCTTTTTTATGTAGTTTTTTGCCAAAGTGCCCTCATTTGAGTGACATTTTTGCTCCATTTACATCAATGTCAAAATTTCCATTAACTTCCCCAGGGCTGGGATTCCACCTGTTTCGTCTAAGTTCACCATAGTTCAGTCTCATGTATTTAAAAGCATTTATATTTTAATTGCTTCAGTAGAATGCAGTTGTCGTGACCGACAAATCTTGCAGAGGGCAGAAAGGATCATCTGGCAAGGAACAGCGCCGCATAAGGGCTTACAACGGAGCAGAAATACTGAGCACTACACTCAGTGAGAAACAGTGTGGCAAGGGGCCTTTCAAATTAATCTCCTTTTGCAACATTTTTTTCAAGTAGGATGCTGCTGCTTTTAAAGAGTTGTGTCCAAGTTTACAGCTTCATTCCTGTACATGTGTTGTTGTAAGCAGCAGTTTAAAATGTGGGTCTAACGAGATGGAGACAAATCTGTTAACACTGCACAGACAGAGTGAATTATGCAACTTGGCTGGTTTGAATAGCTAATCGTGACAAAAAAGGAAGCAAAGGGTGAAAGTGAGTGTTAGTAATAAAGAAAAGTTTTCTACAAAAAAAAGTCAGTGCTTCAGCCCCCTGATTCTCTCACCTTTTCCCCCTTGCATCTTGCCTGCAACTGCAGTTGTAGTAAAACACAACTGTTTGTAAAAAAAAACTGTTCAGTGGAGCAGTCTCGCCTTGGCACAGGAGAGGGAATGTTCTCTCCATGCCTGTGCTAAGTATGGCTTCAAACCTAAATTTCTCTACTTTCTGCTTCTTGGTGTGTTTGCCTTGACTCTTTACTGGATCCAGGTCTAATTCTGTCTTCTGTGTGCTTTAGCTAAACTCTGAGATAGCTGGAAAAATGTGTTGCTGCAAAGACAAGATGGGATATAATCCATTTGCTCAAGGCATCACTGCTGCTTCAGATTAGATTATCAGTTTTTCCAGTACTTCCCAGATTTAAAGCAAATAAAACAACGTATTGACATTTTCTCTGGAGTGCATCAGTAACTGCAGGTGAGGAAGTGTTTGGGATTTCTAAGCTGTTACTGGCAACAACAGATGTGTTACCAGTTGTGGCTTTGCTTCTTATATTATGGGAGGCAGAGAGAAGCCACTTTTTGGAGGTCATGACAGAGGTTTTTAACAAGTGAGGCTTCTCTTGTTCTCAATTTTCATGTCACTAGTCATTCAAACTGTTTTTAATAATGTGAACAGTGTTGTCCATAAATACATATGATGGCAGTCCCTAATGTGGTGCTCCTCAACTAGTATAAAGCACTGTAATTCCTTTGATTTATGTGAACTGGAATAATCCTGTTTAGTTGAAGATCTAGGCCAGAGTACAGGAAGCATATGTGTTAGTCAGGGAAGGTTATAGCAGTTTCTAATTCTTCTACTTACTGCTTTCATGCAGATGTGAAGTGTTTTTTAAAGTTAACATGGTCCAAATAAGGTATTTAGCTTTCCATCTGTAGTGTCAGTATTTTGCAAAGGAAGCAACATCCTCGCTTTAGGAATTATTTTATTGTTGCTTCACAGGAAATGAAGACCATATTTGGGTCTAGACCTTGAAGCATTACTGAAATTTTAAGAGGCAGAAATATTTCTTTAAAGGATAAACTGATTGTATGTGCAAACCCTTATGTAATTAAAATGCTCAGCTAATTCACAGTTTATATTTGATGGAAATTAATGAGACTGTTTATAGTCATGTAAAGTAGATGAATCCAGGTATTTATGACATGTAAAATGTAGTAAAAAATTAGAAATTTGTAAAGAGTAATGAGAAATGCAGTTCTTCTCAAATAAAAAAAAAAAATGCTTATGCCTTTTACTAGGGACAGAGCTTTTAAAAGGGTCTTTCAAATGAGGATGTCACAACTCTGAAACACAGAATTAGGACTCAACATTGAAGCCTTTATCAATGAACACTGCGAAGAAGAAGAGTGCTCCGATGATTTGTCAGCAGTGGGACAGGGCTCTTGCACCTCACCCTGAGAGGTAAGACAGCTTTACTTTCTATAATTTGCAGAATGAGCAAGCAAGAAGTGTGACTTGCCTAAAGTTACACCACAAGTCTGTGGCAAAGCTGTGGAATAAAACACCCCAGCAGATGTGTACGTAAGCTACAATTTCATCTTTCTCTCATGATTCTAAGTTGGGAAGAACAACAACTGTTTTGAAATTCAAACCAGGAAGATAATCATGTCTTTCCATGTGATTTGTTGGTTATCCTGGCTAGTTATCTTGATTGAAATGAGGAAACACATTCCAAAATCTGCTGAGTGGGTGGGAGGATTTGGGATATGGGAGCTGGGGGTAGAAAAAAGTTTACCCTCTATATTTTCTGATCTGAAGACCAATTGGCTAACCTGATATTAAGCTGATAAATTTTCATATGACCACCTTCCATTTTTTCTCCTATCAGAATAATTCAACCAGAAAAAGGTAAAATGTGTCTTTATATATATATAAATTATATATGTAAGCCCTACTCTCTGGCTTCTGTATATCTGGTTCTGGTTGTTTTACTTCTCTCTGTCCTTCTATTTGGTTCACATCGTTAAGTGCAATACAGAAAACTGCCACAAGCACACTTGGAGAACCTGACAAAAGTGCAGTTTGACACATTCAGATAAGAGCCAGTGGCAGTGCTCAGTCTCATAATTGCATCACGGATAGATGATATTACAAGTGCAAGAACAGTCAGGTTTGTAAATGATTGATTTTAAAAGGCAAAACCAATTACTGCAATTCACTGTGCATTACAGCATCAGTGACATAAATAGGTGTACTCTCTTGGTTTCTCGCATGGCTGATTTTTAAATTTATGATGAAGTATATAAAAGTACATAAAATTAAAGTACAGTTAAAAGATAAAAGCTAGTTTCTGCCAGTGTAGTAATGTACATAATTGGTTCTTCACAGCTAGAAACCAGATACTCTTTCATTCATGCATTCATACCATGGCTGTCTAATTTACACAACTGTTGAGAGGGTGCTTTTTAGAAAGGTAGGGGGAAGGATAAAAAAGCCCTAAACATTTCTTACATTGTTACCTGACTTGGGATGTACACACAGGATTATGTAAAATCTGTGTCTTGGAGGCTGGTTGTTTTTTCTTGCAGGGTATTCTGTGCTCACTGAGTGGGAGGGTCACACTGTGAGACTAATAAGGACAGAGCTGCATCCCCCTCTACCACTCTTTGGAGACTCACTCCAGCAACTCCTCGGCACTACAGCAGCTCTGTATAGGCATTTCCAGTGCTTCTGGGGACACACCAATAAAAAAATTTAAAGGTAAGCCCTCATTATTTGTAGTCAATTATCTTACATGTGCAGACACACACACACACTACACTATTCCTGGCTTGTTGTGTGGTGCCTTTGTTCAGGGATTTTTGGTTTTGATTTCCAAAATTCTCCTTTGAGTTTATCATTGCTAATATTAACTATGTCTTCTATAAACATGATATATACCGTAAGTTTTTAACGCACTGCAATCAGCCTGTGCTATAGTATTCTGCTCTTGATTTTGTAAATACAGTGTATATGCTAATGGATGACTATAGCTTTATGCTAAGATATGCAAATAAAAACAGCCCTGCTAAACGAGCAGTAATTTACAAAACTGATTAAACTGTTGCGAGTTGCCACAATGCTGATTGTGCATATATCTACATTTAAAGACCTACCTTGTAACTAGCACGCGTGCCGGCTGGCCTGCCCGCAGTTGGAGGGAGCGCTGGTGAGTGAGCGGCGGCACGGGCGGGCAGTGCCCTGCGGGGAGAGGGCACCGCGCCGGCCGCAGCCCTGGGGCAGAGCCCGGGGATGCCGCGGGACAAGTCCCGGCCCGATGGGCCCGGCCGGCCGCGGCCCCTCACCTGCTG